>JABMCL010000428.1:157500-227500 GCA_018857735.1 Alviniconcha marisindica | reverse complement strand
TCAGACTGCTTGCTACTCACCACAGCTCATGAAGGTGCATGGTGGGATGCTTGCTGGAACGTTTAAATTCCCCCTCCTCAGTAACGATGGTTGACTCCGGTACTGCACCTGCAAGTGAAAATATTACCATTTATTTACTTGGCTGGCAGTTACCACAGTGATCAACACCTGAGAACCTCTCATCAAAGTGAGTTTTGGCTGCTTAATGTCCACGGAGGTGAGAAGGCCTATTAGGGATGGGGACGATTGGGAAAAGGGAGACAGAAGAGTGAAACTTCGAAACAGGCGCCAACCTGGAAGACCAAGACTGCCATGGACCGCCGCCAGAACAACAGGATGTTACGGCAGTGTCCGTCTGGCATTGTGCAGAGACCACCGCACCACGCAATTGCTGTCCCAGTTGCTATGCAGAACAGAGTCACAAAGACAATGTCCGTAGCTCCGCTGTTGGGAAACAACTCAAGCGAAAGAAGTCCAACTCTCTAGCCCAGCACCACCTCCCTGCTTTTGATCTCTTCCGGGCTAGCTTCTTCGCGAGAGTCCAGCTCACCTCCCTCCTCTTGATCTCGCCTGGACTCTGTTATCTCATCAAACTCAAAGAGCACCTTTAAAAATCATGAACAAACAGTCTGAAAAGAGGGGGCTGTCTGTTGTGAAGGGTAAACTCGCATGCAGTTAAGAAGAAGCGAGTTTCTAAACAAGCACTCTCAGTTAATAATAATAATAATAATGGAAATTTGTAGAGCATACACACATAAAATAATTTCTTACAAAGCACTACTCTAAACACAATACACTGTACAAACAACTTATGACAAAAACTGCATTAGCATACATTTCAACAAATAGATCCCCAAATATTGTAGTTTACCATTATCACCTAGCAAAAAAATAACTACATGATACACAACATACAACACACACACACACACACATGCACACACACATGCATGCACCAGTCCCCACTTGTCTACTCAGATACAACAACTAGTAAATGATCGATACTCTCAACAACAACCAAACCAAACTGAGTCTGTTAAAGGGGACCAAAGTGAAGAAGCATTAACTGATTAAGTCTGGTGATTTACAGGCGCTGACAATCAACAGCAATGGAATGAAAACTACTCACGATGCCACAAGTGTTTTTAGGGTGTTTTTTTTTTAAATGGTCTAGTTTTGTTGTTGCTGGTTTTTAATTTAAATCAACATCTAAAAGTCACATGGCTGTGAGAGCTGACATTTCATGCCTGGCAGTGTGCGTCTGTGACACTGACATCACAAACGAGGCTGGCATGCAAGCACTATACAAGTAAGCATGGACATTGTGCACACACGCATGCACACATACACGTACACACACTCACACATGCATGCATGTGCACACACATGCACATGCATGCATGCACACACACATGCATGCATGCACGCATGCACTCACACACACATACACACACACACACACACACACACACACACACATACACACCACACACACACACACACACACACACACACACACACACACACACACACACACACACACACACACCATCACACAACACACACACACACACACACCAATACAAACACATTAAACACACTTACCACAGCAACGGCTACCACAACAACTGTCTGCATCATACTGTCAGATAGCGTCAAGGTGCAGCTTGGCCTCATGCACTGCTGCCAGCAAGCGCATACGGTGCAAACTTTGCTTCATCTGCTGAGCACCAAGGCACTGGCCATCTCCTGCTAACAAGCCATCCCAAAAACACCAAAGGCTGACGTCAGCTGGAGTCCTTTGCCACCTGCTTTGGTTCTTTCTCTCTTTGTCTTTTTTTCTTCTTTTTATCTCTTTTTCTTTGAGGGGTGGGGGGGGGGGGGGGGGGCACGGAGGGGAGGGGGTATCATTTTGCCTGAGGCCGGCATCCCTACAATCCGATCACATGACTGAACAGCAGTGTTACAGGTGATAGGTTCGAATCCCATAGGGGGCATGAAACTTGCCTCTTGAACACATATATATATATTATTATATATACATATAAATATATCATACAGCCCTGAATATGACCTACAAGGCAGATTTTTTTTTTTTTTTTTTTTAACTATCTTAAATGGGTTCAAATCACACTGAGGGCATGAAACTTACCTCTTGAACATATATATAGAGTAAAACTCCATATTTTACTGCCCTGAATATGACCTGCAAGGCTGATTGTTTATTTTAGTGGGTTTAATTTTTTTTAACTCTCTTAATTACTTACCTCTCATAATTATCCAGTGTTGATCTTTCAAACTGGATGTTTTAAAAACTTTCCCTTGAGTACTCACTTGTCCCTGTTAGCCAGTCTCTTCCACAAATAACAATCATGCTTCCCCTTTCATTAACCCTTTCACTACCATGCTTGCTGTGCCGTGACTCAGAAAATGACCAATAAAAGTGCCAAATTTGAAACCATTAAGGCTTTTTTGCCCCCTTTGCATGAGCACATAAAAGGAGTTCTATCAAAATGCACAGTACTGAAAGTAGATTTGTTATAGGACCGTCAAATAATACAGTTTGGAGGGGTGTGTGTGTGCACTTTTCAGCCTGGAAATTGTACAAGCTGTGGCAGTGAAGGGGTTAATTATGAAAATGATCTCTCTGCATGACACTGTCATACTTGTTCCGTTCACGTTGTTGGAATAATTATAATATTACTCCTTTCTACTCCATAAGCTGGAACAAGAACCATAAGTGACTGGCAGAACCTGCTCGAAGACGTGGCCAACATTCCCATCCTTGACCTTGGATCCTTCCAGGACCCACTTGTCCGATTACACTATAAAGGCTTATGGGTAAGGTAAGGTGTCAAATAAAGGGCAGCCAGAATGGGGGGTGGGGGGGGGGGGGGGTTCAAATGGTTCTTAATGAATGAGATAGTTCAAAAATATGAGACAGTTCCAAAATCCCATTATCCTAAACAGTGACAAACAGTGCAACAAAAAAATTGGATGGCACATGTCAGTGGCACACAAGCTGCCTAATTTCACTTAACATAATAATATGTTCAAATGCAAGTGTGTGTGTGTGTGTGTGTGTGTGTGTGTGTGTGTGTGTGTGTGTGTGTGTGTGTGTGTGTGTGTGTGTGTGTGTGTGAGTGTGTGCGTGCATGTGTGTACACCATTTGTGTGTATTATTGTATGCATATGTATGTTTGCATGCTTTGGGGAGGAATGGGGAAGGAGGGGGGACAAGGGAGGGGGTTGGGAGGTTGGGGGGGGGGGGTGTCACCAGGCAGACCCTCAAAATCAAAAACTGCCAAAATGAATCTGTCAAAGTCTCAAACACATCGTAACACAATGACCCGACAAACACAGTGGTCACACGACCAACAATTATTACGGCATTATCAACTAGTACTGCAGACTCTCATTCTCAAAACTTATTCTGAACAGTTGCAAATACATAATATATCTTCCACCCGGCAACCGTGCAAGACTTTCAGTTTCCAAACTGACGCCATGTTCCACAAAATGGAAAACGAGTAAGTAACCTGGTGTTTTACGGCCAGACAGCCACTACAGTTGTATCAGGGTGATAATGGAAAACAAAGTGGGAAATGGAAGAGCAGATGGACAGGAACAAACAGCAACATGGCTAGTAGCGCAGTTATACATGTACATTCTCAATGAGATGCGTAATTTTGATGTAATGATTCTTTCTCTTTTTTTCTCCCCCTCAGTCTGCCTGAATAGCAACCTGCTTGGTTCAGTGTTTGAAAATGATGAACGTTTTCCTTACTGCATAATCTACACGTGTGTCAAATAAATTTGAAGCTCTTACCATAGACAAAGATCACAGACAAAATAAGTGTTTCTTAAATCCATTTGCTAAGTCAGTAAAACTACTAACTGGGTAAGTGAAATGAAGGTGCTGAAAAATTAAAACATGTGATTCTGCAAAAAACAAAACAAATCCGATGGTTACAAATCAGTATAACTGTGATGAACAAACAAACATGAAGAGAGGGACATGTGATGAGCTTCAAACATTTTCACAGTGAAACAAAGAGCACGACAATGGAATCCGTTTTCAAATCCATAAACTTTCTGAGTCAAACCATACCCATTGCTCTTGTTCCCTCACTGAGTATGCGGTGGGGGTGCGGGGAGAAAAACCAAGGTTAAAAAGAAAAAAATATTTGCCTGAAATCAATCATTTATTAATATTGGGCTCTGCCAAACATCAATAAACAATCCATTACAGACAGATATCTCTTTTTTATAACACTAGTCTTTCATCCCCAAAACACTGTTTACTGTTGGCAAACTACAGGTTTGTGAAACAGTGTGAATTAAGCTGAAAATCCAGGACACTCTCTTCATTCTTTAGAAGAAATCCAACAAAGTAGAGATCTGATTTTCAGATAAAATTAGTGAATTACTCACACAAAGTCACATGATGATGATCAGTCACAATGAACATTCATTGTGTATGTGTGTCATTTAAGTCACTTTCAAACAAAAAAGATTACGTTTATAAAATATAGTCCAACACAATCTGGCTGAAGAGTTATTACTATCACTACAGTATCAGTGTATCTGGTAACATTACCACTCAAAAGCTTTCAAAGTGTCCTAAATTTTCAAATTCAGATCTGCATGTGGGTCAGGTCAGTGAGAATAAAAACTCTTCTCTTTCAGCTACTGCATGAAGGGTTAATTAGCAAACTGAAGTCAAGAGAAAATATTACAGATTGCATCTTCACACAGGTAGGTTCATGTTTCACGGGCAAGTCCTCAGGTTCTGACTGGACCTATGTTATGAAACACTTGCACACTGGTACTAAACTCCGCTCAATGCAGGTCTGGGTAGTCGCAAATGTTCCATACATTCCAGTGCATAAACCAAAGCCATGCCCCGTCAAACACAACGAGGGAGCCGAACTTGCAATCTGCGTTTCTGAAGATATGGACACACCACCAGACAAATCCCGTGGGGAGATTGCCTGAGTGGGCGGTCAATCAGTCTTACCAAAATTGAGTTTGGCTTTTCATATCAGCATCAGCTCATCTCTGCATTTTTAACAGAGACTGATCGCTATGGCTTCGTGGGCCACAGTTGATTTTGCTTTGCCAAATGCACCTTGAATCCGGCAGGTACATCCCAAGATCTGACTAAGGCAATACCGCCGTTGGCAACTGTACCCTGCAGATCTACATGAAAAGAAACATGACATAAACAGCATTGTAATATTATTATAGACCAGTACAAAATGTTGTACACTAAACATTTTATATAAGGGCATAATATATTTATAAGATATATATATATATATATATACGGCTGTGACTGTATGTTGCATCTGTTGAGGCATATGAGCAGAAACTGCATGTAATTGTCAGTTGGCAACAGTGCAACAATTACATGATTTCTTTTGAATTACTCATCTGCCTCAACCAGTTCTCAGAAATAACATGACAGGTCACTTCAGTTTTACTACACTGTACACAGCTGTTCTGTTTAATCAAAACACTCATGCATTGAGTTCAAAATGCCCAGAGCTGTATCTTCTTCTTTTTAATTTAAATTATTATGATATTCATAATATATTTTTATTTTCACTTTTCTGGGGACAACATTCAATTTCAACAGACTGTTAATGTACTATACATCATTTACATGTATGTAGTCTGACTTTTAGTATGTAGCAAAAACTGCAGTCACTCATCTAAATGACATGAAACTCCACAATCGATTTACTGAGATAACAGTAAGTTATAACTTGTATTACAAGTTGTAAATTAGTACGAATCAAATAAAGTGAATCAGAAAGCATGGCTTGTTCTGCAGCTCTATCACCATCAGACACAGGCCAGGGCAAAGAGCATGTTCCTTTGGGTATTTTTTTACTCTGCAAGGTTATTATTGCAGCACGTTACAGTCTTACACCAATGCAGTACACTGCTTTTATACACGTATTTAATCAATGCTTCCAGTTTCAAGCGTTATTATCGATCGGTGAAATGAGAGTCTTTCTGTTCGGCTTTCCTGAGATTTCTTGTTTCTCGAAGTGGTTGCTTTCGCGGCGGTACAACAGCTCAAAAAACACCCAACCACTGTTTACAGCACTCCGCCTGCGTGTTGAGTGTGTTGTGCATAAAAATAAAAACCACAAACCTCTTTCTTGCGATTCGGTGTTATCGCTGGACATGGTGCGGTGTTATTTGTTTCTAATTGTTGCTGATACTTTATTGTGCCGGGGTTTCGTGTTTTCTCCACAGGAAGGGATCCTTTCTTGGGAGATTGATATTATTATCAATACAATCTGAAAGAACTGTCCGATGAGACTTACAAACAGCATCACGAAATGGTAACACAAAAATAACATTAAAAGGGTACAAAAGATTGAGAGTGTTTATATTTAAACTTAATAATGTGATTTCTTGATTCTCAATGCGATACATGCACAGAGCCCTCCCAAGAAGAGATAACTCTTAATAAAGCATGCCAGGTGAGAGTTACCCTATGCGGCTCAGCAGGTCTTTGTTGTGTGACGTCTTTTTACAGACATTGAATAACTATTCTGTTTATTCTGAGTCTTTCGAGCGCTAATTAATTCCCTTGTGTGTTGATAACTCCGCAGACTTCCTTCATAAGTTTTTGCGAAAATGTAGCACAACCCTTTCTTTTTTTCAGTGCTGGTGACGAGATACAAACGTTAAAACAGTGTATACAGTCCAAGTTAATTAAAATTCGTGTCATCTTTAAATAGAAAAATCGAGCTGTCGTAAATCAATTTTACGGCTGCCATTTATTGATTTTTTTTGCTTTTGTGTGCTGTCCTAATGTTGATGTCTATTGTGGTCAACAGTCTTGTTACAAGTTCTGCATGCTATTGTCCTGGCTTGTTTTTGTTAAATTTGTGGTATAGATTCTGTTTCCCAATGTTTATTGAGGTTTTCAAGGAAGTTTAATGTTACTGCTAATACGGTGTTGGATAGCAAGCTGTTCCAGTTGGTGTGCACATCTTTTCAGGCTAGAAAGAGAAACAAATCCTCACAATCTGTGGCAGTCATTTCCACACTTTCCGCAAGCACTCACACTCTCGCAAGGCATTCACACACTTCTGAACGAGCCACATTATCAGACACAACTTTTATTCTATAGTTATGTGAAAAGAACACAGAACAATGACATGATCATTATAAGTACAGAAAAACACAAGGACACCTGATGAACCTAAAACTAGCATGGACGGTGAAAGCTGCCACAGGGTCTGATCGGAACCAAGCTCAAGGTCGTCGCACTCAATGTTTTATCCTACAGCTACTTTCACTATGTTGCAGATCCTTGATATCAGGTGAAAGATGCACAGTCAATCTCACAAAGATGTCAACTACCCGCCTTCCTCAGAACTACCCTGAAAAACAAACAATTAAAATAATAATAATATTTTTCGGGGTTTAGTCAGTTAAGTAAAAACTGAAAATTTGCAGCACTGTATTCCATGGTATTTACACTACAAGAGAAATAAATGCAAATGTCAAAATGATATGGAAATGATATGAAAATTTACAGAGTACACTCCAGGACTTCTTTCTTCAACAGACTGCATCTGTAGATGAACATAGCTGTTAGTGTTTTCTTAAGTTTTGACAACGGAAGACACAAATCTAAGCCGACAGCTATACTGGAAGCCTAAGTGACCCGTTAGACTGACAGAACAAAGAGGAAGAAAAAAGAAAGAAAAAGAGGATGTACCTCCGGTGGAGCTTATGTACCTTGTATTTACACACGTGCCTGGTGAGAGTTACTGTAGGCTACTCAGGTCTTTGCTGTTGTATTTGTTTTATGAATTTTGAGTGCTAATAAACTCCCTTAACAGGAAGATTTTTTGTTAAAAATAGCAACAAAATAAAAATGCTAACACCAGTTTTGCATGCATAAAAAACGCAAAATAGCTCCCATTTCACTAAACACATTCCTCCACATGGCTGAACGATCAGACCCTGTGCAGAAATTACCAACATAAAAATGAGTCATTTAAAATGAGGCCGAAGCTATGGATTAATGAGAATCGACCAAACAAAACAGTTACACCAGTTTAAAAAAAAAAGAAAAAAAAAGGAAGAAAAAGAAAACTACAGTTCGGGAGGGAGGGGTGGGCGGGCGCGGTGAACTATAAGTCTAATTCCTGTAGTCACTCAATTCACTTGTGCACAGGGACTAAAATTTGAGGGATCACAGAAACAAATTGCTTTTCTCTTCTGTATATTCAACATTACAAGTAGGCATCGTCCAACAGTTACTAAAAAAAATATAAAAAAATCCCCCACCCCCACCCCCACAAAACTATGTAAATACTCCTACAAAGGAAAATAATCAGCACTTGGAATACCGATGGTGAGGACAGATTACAAGGTTACAGATCTTTCGCGAACAATGAACTGCAAATCATCATACACTTTAGAAAAACAAACAAAAAAGTCACAAAACCAAAATGGCCTTTGCTGCAAGTAATCAAACGCGAACCAAGATGCTAACTCTTGTTCTTCTTGCGAACACAATGAATTCTGGGATCAGACCTGTGTTCACAAACGCCACAGATGACAATAGTATGGAGTACAAGTGGTGAAATGTGAGAGAAACGGCAGTTGTCTCAAATGAATACAGGACAGCGACAGGTTCCAGATTCACAGGAAAGAAGTCCCGTAAACAGAGTAATTATGGCGTAAACCTTTCTCACCTCTTACCAGACACTGTGATCAAGAAACTGAGTGGCGAGAAAAACAACCCTTACATGATGCTGGCCAAAATATTGTATTTAACACTGATTAAAAACAATGCACAGATGACACTCCATAAATTCACTGTGGTAATTTTACCAGTAAAAAAAAAAAAAATCACACACATACACACACACAAACAGACAAGCTACATGGTTAAGTTAGAGAGGTAACTAGATGAGACATCATAAGCTAAGCAACAGTGTATGAGTGTGTGAAGCTCTGGAAGATATCTGATAAGAATAAAAGAAGAGGAAATGCTCAAACGACTCACATCCGAAGAGTTTATAATTTGATTTTAACATCCTGCGAACTGCAGAGGGTCACCTCAGGGCAACCAAACTCCGTCATAAGCAAATGCACATTTCCAAACTTTTCATATATATATATATGTAAACCACTTCGCATGTCAAATTTTACAAAAATCAATCATACACAAACAGAAAACAAAACATACACAAACATCAAACACACATTTCTGTAGTCAGTCCTTTCACTATTGCTCTCATTTTTTTTAAATCAAAAAATTAAACACACAAAGCTAGGACATGATGGTATCATCGACCATTCCATCCAATTTTCTGATACCAGCTTAAAAGGAATGGACAGAAACACTAAAAATTACAAATGCACAACAAATAATTTCAATAAGAACCCTCTCTGCATTCATTCAAACTCCACCGTAAGACATCTCTTTTTCCAAAACAATAGACCTGCCATGTTTTTCCCTCTTGCACTATTGCCATGTTTTTCACTCTTGCACCATTGCCATGTTTTTTCACTCTTGCGCCATCACCTCCCTTGCCATAAGCCCATATAATTTATTATCTCTTTGTCATTTTACTCTGATCAAAGTTACCACAGATTTATTTTTCACCAGACCTTCGTTATGTTCCACAAGTGTTTAGTCAGACCAAACTTCTTCAGTGCTGCTGGTAGTTAAACTGAAACTAAACATACAGTAAGTAACTTGGTGTTTTACGCCCAGTCAACCATTACGGTTATATCAGAGCAAACTAAACATACAGACAAGATATACTTAAAAGTCATCCAAATGTGTAATCTTTGATTAGTCAGTACACATATTATTTTCCATGAGTACCAGCAGACAGCAAAAAAGGGGTAAGAGCCTGCCAACAGTTCTGTACCGTGGTAAGGTCCGTTCATGTGCCGCATGGATACACATTGCTCTGGGAAACTTTACTCAGGTAGAGTAAAACTGAAAACAAAAACTGAAAGCCATCACCAGTCACAAGCACTTCAAGAATGCAAGTAGACTGTACTGAGCAATCATAATCTACGCAGTTTCAGACACAGTCTGTCTCGTCTTCATATACGACGGGACGCTGAGGACTGAGTTTGCATATGCCAGTGAGAAGCCCATTTTCACAGATCTGTTTGTTGCTAGTTTTCTTTCCCCCAAAGACTTCTACATTTTACCAACATAGATGTAAACAAGGCAGAGGTGGAGCCAAAAAAAGCATTTGAAGACCAGCAAACCAAACACTGACAACTGTTGGACCAATCATAGCCACCGACCATCCAGGCCGCAACCAGGCTGTCAGCAATCTCTGCACAGCAAGATCCAGGCCACAGCAAAAACCAAAAAAAAATCAACAAACGGGGTTACACCACTCATGAATTCACAAACAAGGGGAAATTTGACATTTTATCGGGTGATAATTTCACACAAAATACAACCTTCACTTTATTTACATTGCAGGCGCATTTTTTTAATTTTCACCGACTTGTAGTAAGAATTTGCATGCATGTGCGTGCCTTTTGCTTCCCTTCCTTCCCCCCGCAATAAACTTCACGGGATGTTTTAAGTTTTGTTGTGTTTACTGCACTGAAATAAACTGCCCCACAGGGACAATAAAGTTGGACTGTACTGCAGCGTATTGTCACCATTGGACACTACCTTAGCCTTGAAATAAACTGAGCTTACTGCCAGTGGTACGAGTCGGCCAAGTTCAGAAAGTACACTGTCAAATAAAATATCCAACACTGATCACATTCACAATGATCCAGGAAACTTCACCACTAAGGTTTGTGCTAGGTAATAGTAACACTGATCATTCCATACACATTTTACATGCAATTCAATAAAAACAACACAGAAGAGGAAGGAAGAAAGAAAGGAAGAAAAAAACAACTAAACTGAGAACGACACAGAAATGCTCAAACACGACTTTGCACTTGAAGAAAATCAAGCACCATTCTCCATCCACAACATAAGTCATTCAGTCTTCAACCTTACTGACAAATCATCTTAAGTCCAAAGTTTGGTACCATTTTCCTATGAATGTTTTTTGTTTAGTCCCACGTCTCTTCATTTTCACCAATACTAATTCTATATCTACTTTCTCTTCTCCCAAATATTTTCTTTCTTTCTCTTAAATTCCAGTTTTTAAAGGTACTTGATTATATCACTTACTTCCACACCAGAGTTCCATAACCCATACACATATGAAGTTCAGAAAAATACAGACAAGCTGCTTTTCCCTGCTTGTCCAAGTCAAAAGTAGACGATCCACGTTTGAAACAGCCGGTGGACTTGGACACATCTTAAAACTCCAACAGAACCCATAACCTACATGTCTCCAATGGTAAACAAAACTCCAGAGACCATGCAAGGCCTCTAATATTTTTTGACTTTAAGATGAACGTGTCAAGATCAGACGAGAACCATTTGGCGACTCAACGGCCACTCCTGTTCTTCACTTCTTAAACGAAGGGGAGGTGGGGTCACAGGGGAAATGTCCAGACAGATATTAAGACTTGTCATCTTTCCCTTTATCGTCGTCATCGGCGTCATTGTGTGTGTGCCAGGTGAGCCTCTCCTCGTAGAAAGCGATGACAATCTGTGGACACTTGACATTGGCTTGCCGGGCAGGCACCAAGTCTGCCTCATCACTGTCTTTCCTGCAGGCACACAGACAGGTAAACTGCAGGTTAAATCTTCCTCTGGTCCACTCAATGACAGAGACAAATGCACAGTATTGAGTCATACTGTCTTGGACACACACAACATAATTTTTTATTTAAAAAAAACACCTATTTCAGGTATAGCACAACAGTATTTACTTAACCCACTTTGCCCCAGACCGCCTGCACTTTTTTCTTACTGTGTGACCCCAGACCGCCCAGTAACCACAGGCTCCATACTGGCATCCCGGCTTATGCAAATAGGAATGGGATTCTCGTGAGACTTGTAGCCTCATTTCCGCTATTGTTCACTACTTCCAGCAATGTCCTTTGTTTGAAGTTTGGTGGATTCTGAGAGACACTGTGAATTTTCAAAGTTGCTAGATGGACACACGATAGATGTATGAAAATAAAGAAAAGCTCTAATGTTAGCAATGGCGTCAATGCTTCATCCTTTGAGATTTGAACTGCAAATTTGGCTCAGTCGCTTACCCTGGGCCCCCTAACAAACTCACAGAGCTTCACCTCTGGAGATTCAAATTGGAAATTTCGCAAAGTTGGTTACCCTGTAGGCACCCTAAAACCTGACATTTAGATGCAGACATTTCGGATGTTGGTTTTTTTTATGCTTTTATTTTTGAGTGAAAAAACAACAAAAAACTATTAGATACACAAGAATAATGTATTTACAAACTGGCAGAAATACAAAGTGAGCCGACACTTTTATTTGGTGTTTACTATTGATTTTTAAAGTTGTCTGCCAGAATTGTTTGACACAGTTACTTCCCCTCGCACAGGATTTCCTAGCAAAAGGGCAGTGGCTGGTCTGGGGCCAAGTGGGTTAAAGTATAACCCCCCTTTGGCACATTTAAGGCAAGCAATGAACACAAAAAAGAAAGTCTCACCCTCTTATCCAGTCTAGGCAAGCAATGAGAACAAAAAAGAAAGTCTCACCCTCTTATCCAGTCTATGTGACAAACACAGAAAAGCAGAAGTGTGGTACAAGGACTTTCTCTCTTTCTTATTTGCAACTCCCCCCAACCCATCTTCTCCATACAAATTAGAATTCTCATTAACAGTAACTAAATAAAGTCTGTCTCGCCCTACACTGCACGGCAAGAAGATTCTGGCAGACCGCCAGGTGGACGCGAGTTACCATGGAACGATCGTCAGTGTGGTCCGCAGTGAGTATGCCCTTTCACAGATGGGCTACGAGATAACCTAAACCAGAAAAGAGTGTACTTAGACCTGACCGTATTCCTCAAAATACTGAAACAGATGACCTTCCTCCGACCTCACTTGTCACAATGCTTCTTTTTTTCCCCACAGCATAATGTGCAATGTTTAAAAGCAACCACAGTCTGAACAATATGTATATCATTTCCATGGACTCTGCTGCTGCCCCGTTAGTGTTATGGTTGGCATAGCAGCTCCAACTGAACCATCTGATTTACATTTATAGTTAAAGCTGAGGATGGTCACTGAGCTACATCGGCCCAGGCTACTCAGTGTTCAATTATCCTGGCCTAGTCACATAATAAAAACCAAAAACGTATTTCTGTTAAAACATTTGTTGGTGTATTATACCCAAATGATCATTACTGCTCATTTCGCACCATCATCGGCCGAAAGTCCCACCAACAAGTAAACCTGTCTTAGCTGGTACCACACTACAATGAATGAAGCATGACGCAAACAGCTTACCATTTCATTAGAAACATCAACTCCCCACTGCTGTCTGTCGCACCAATAATTCTTTCTGGCTGTAAGCCTCTGTCAAAGCCCCTGGGTTTGTTGTCGTCTTCCTGTTGATGCAACAAAGAACAGACATGCAACATATTATAGCCATTCAGTGCTCGCTTCACCTGCCAGCGCTTTTGTCACTTCTCAAAGACAATTCCGCCAACAATTTTTGTTTTGGCTCTAAGCCTCTGTCAAAGCCCCTGGGTTTTGTTGTCGTCTTCCTGTTGATGCAACAAAGAACAGACAGCGACATATAATGGCCATCCAGTGCTCGCTTCATCTGCCTATGCTTTTGTCACTTCTCAAAGGTAATTCCACTGACCATACGTCCATTGTTTTGTCCTGTTCCAACTGCAGTGATTGAGAAGAAATCCAATAAAAATATTATTCTTAAATCTTTCAAGAGGTTCTGGACCCTTCTGACCCTGTTGTTGGATCCCTCTGAGCTGGGGAGAGAAAAAAATCCCAGCCCCACAAGATGTGACCTTTGCATACACTGATCTTTCTCAAAAAGGAGCTCTGCAACAGATGAATCGAATACATATGGTTCCTAGTAGAAGAGTTGCTTCCCCTTTTTCTCACTGAGCAAGCAGAAAATGTGCTTTCCATTTTTTTTACACCAGTCTGTCTTTTCCTGGCATACTTCGTTCAAAACAGCTGCTATATACTATAGAATCCATTTTCAAACTTATTAAAACTGCTCAGTGATGCGACTGGATGAACCAACTTGGTCCCAAACCCATTCACTTCAGAGTAATCAAACAGCAGCAACCCTATTAATTCATCACCATCTAAATAAATCCACAATCTTTGCAAAGAGGATCTAAACTCTTACTGCTCTTCGGCAAAACTAGCGCAGACACCTGTAAACGACTCCAGACCAACAGAAACAGGACTTACTGTGGATTTTGTGTCAGTGGTTTTCTTTTTCCTCTTTGTTGCGGTCTCCTCCAGGCCGTTCTGTGATTTTCTCTTCTTCTCTGCATCGCGCTTCTTTTTCCTGTCCTCAAACTCTGCAATCAGGTCTGGGCAGTCCAGGTTCTCACTGGGCTCCCACGTGTTCTCTGAGCTGGAAACAATTCAAGAGATGAGGCCAGCATCGATGGCTATAAACTAAATAACGCTAACGAAAAATATAAAAACAACACCAGCTATAATTTGTACAAACTAAACAAAGCTCATAAAAATTTAAAAACAACAACTTAAAGAGATGAGATCGGCATCAACAGCTATAATTTGTAGAAACTAAATAAAGCAAATAAAAAATATAAAAAATTAAGAGATCAGGACTGCATCAAGAGCTATAAACTAAATAAAGCTAATAAAAATGTGAAAACGATTCAAGAGATGAAGTCAGCATCAGGAGCTATAAACTAAATAAAGCTAATAAAAATGTGAAGTATCTGAGTCTTTCACCACAATCCTGCTTACTGATAGGTGGGTTGGGTTCTCTCCCCTGAGGTGATCTATGCGCAGACCAACAACAGTTATCAATGTCACCATTTTAACACTACAGATTAATTTTTCACACCAACAATGGACAGGGCTGGGGGTGGGGGATGTTTGGTACTAACAGGAAGAGCAATGCTACAACAAACCCAATGAAGTATTTTTCATGCTTTTACCCCAACCCAAATTTTGACCATAATTGACCAAACGATGGCCAATGGTGCAGCAAGAGCATCGCAAAAGAAATTGGCTTCAGGCTCCTTTTTATACTCTTCAGCATCTCCTATACCTCCCACGCTCCCTGATCCATTCTGTGTGACCATTTCCATAAGTTCATGCATCGGTAAGAATGCCACTGCCAAGCCCGTCAACTATTTTTTAGTGTGGCTGGAAACTCCACAGAGTAGTGCACAAAATCCCTGCCAACAGTGCCTCTGTTCTGACACTGACTGGTATGTAAAAACGCTGGCCCTCATAAACTTGATCACTGCACGTGGCAGCTAAAAGTAAAAACAGCAACTGATGCTGGCTGTATCCCCTTTACTACTGATCGTGTGTATTAAGCTTTGTACAGTCAGTACGTGTTTGTGTGCATGTGTGCGCATGCAGGCGTGTATGCACTTTGAATAGACTACGGACACAATTTTGTGCTTTAGAAATACTTTCATTATCATCATTGATTCATTACTAGGTGCACACAGGCATGGGATGACAATAAATATATAGAAGGGGATGACACAAAAGATTCATACTCTGGGTATCCTTTCCACTTCAGTAGGTACTCCTTTTTGCCGTTCCTTGTCCGGGAGTCCACCACTTTCTCCACTGTGTATTCTTCCTCTGCCTCCTCAACATCCTCGTCCGCATCATCTGCTGTGATGATATCATCGTCCTCCTTCTTCGACTTCTTGCCCATTAGTCCTGTAGAAGACATGGCTACAACACCATCACCAATAGGTGCTAGTTACTGTACAGAAGTGTTCACGCTAACTGACATAAAGCACATGCACAAACAATTCTAAACAAGTTATCATGAGAAAATGCTTTACCATTATGAAATATCCTATTTCTCAAATTCCTTTACTCTCATTATTATCACTCCATACTTTCTGGAAGAAATGAATACAACCATATTATGCAGTGTAGTCACTGTTACTGTTATTTTCCACTCCAGGTATCTCAACATGGATGTGGTTTACATTTGAATTTTGTTTTACACTCCTACTTCTATTTGTATGTTAGCGGTTCGCACTTTATCAACACTTCATTATTATTCTACTACTAGTAGTATAACAAAACAGAACCCAAAAGTGAAAGGACCGACAAAAGCTCAACAGCATAAAGCTTTCAGTTGCGACTTATTACAATTATTAGGTTGCGCACAGAGAAATATTTTGCATAATTTGTCATTATGATTATAGTTTATACACATTTTCTCCAACAATCAAGTACATATTTGGGGCAGTTGCACATCACTGTACCCAATTTTTATGCCTTCTCTTCCAATACCTTTGTATCTGTCTGGCCATGTCATATTTACATGAAACTATCCATGATCGTGTCAGATGTTGCAAATTAAATGAACAGCCTCCTTATACAGGTCACACCTGTTTGTAAAATGTCTAATGCAATCACTGATTGTTATATTTACAACCGAGACTGGGATATAATGAAAAAACGTTTCTACATAGCAACATTTTCAATTAATGACATGAGCTAACATAGTATAAAACAGGTTTAGCACTCTAACATACCATTAAAGTCTTATGTATACATTAACAAACAGCCATGTACAACCAAACCGCACTGTCTAGGTATCCATATTCAGTGGATATTTAAAAATGCGCTGTGTAATGTAAGGGCTTATCTCAAGATGAGTATTCATCAAGTAATCATATAAATAAATAATATGGGGTGTTGCAAACTAATCAGTGTCAGTGCCACTCCTGCCATCACCATCACTCCTAACATTACACTTTAAAAAAAAAAAAAAATTGTTTACAGAGATCATGCATGGAAGTCCTTGGTAAGAGAAAAACATTCTCTTTAAATGCCTTTGAATGCAACTGCGATATCACAATAAAAGTAGGTTACAAGTATCACTGTTTAGATTTTGCTGTTAAAGAAAATAGCATGCTCTTTTTGAGTTCTTACTGACTTTCTGTGCTGTCAAACAACAAATGATGCGCAGGTCTCTTAACTAAAAAAAAAAGTCATATGATCAGACCTTCACTTTCTCATAATAATAGATTTAATAAAAGACACATGAATGGCAGTTTAAACATGCTGTCACTGTGTTAGTGTTTGCAAATGTGTGTGAGGTGAGAAACTACCACCTGGCATGCACAGAAAACCAACTGGCAGAATTTGCAGGGCCGTTTTTGAAAACAGCTACTTAGCGCATACAGCAACAACAAAAATTGGTTGCACACATTTCCTCCCCACTCCCACCCAAAAGACATTGCAGTTTGCTATGCACAAGTTCTTTGGAGTTTGCAACCCCTGCTTTTATCCACCTTTCCATTTTCGTTGTGAGCTTTGTCCTGTAAGCTTTTTGTCTGCTGAGCTTTTGTCCGTCCCCTCTTTAACATCCATGGTGAACTGGATGATCAGTGCTGGCGTGATAGCACTGAAAGGGGATTGCAAGCACACATTTATAAACACACACACACAAGCAGGGCACTGGGTTGGGGTTATGCACCAGGGGAATCTATCAGTTGGGGTCATGTGCCACTACCAGGCAAATTTACTATTTTAACAGACCCGTTTACACTCAAAAGTCAAATACAGAGTACCCTTTAAAAATAAAATGTAGTACTTTAAGAAAAGTTAATGTACTTTCAGTTTTTAGCCACAGACCACAAGCAGCAAAGCTGTCAGTGTGCAGAAGATTTAGAAACAGATGACTCCACTATGCCGGGATCAGATTTGTATCTGGACAGGAACATTTGTTCCTTCACTCACTATTCTGGCACTTCATCAGTTCTTTTCTATTTCATTTTGTTCTCTGTCAAAATAATCTGAAGATAATTTGAACATGGCTTGCAGAAAAATGGTGAATGTTTGTACTTTGCAGCAGAAATAAAGCCTCACTTTGAACTGCCCGAGAATTCAGTGCAATACAGAAACCAATACTACAGCAGCAAGAGGTCACTAGACTTACACATGTGCCACTGAAAACCCACAACTGGGCATATTCCAGACTGGAAACAAACACACCACAAAATATTTGTAAAAATATTTATGACTGTATTTCATTTTTGTCTTTTTGTAAATTGCATGCTGAAAATTTTGGTGTACAAAATATGCCCAAATTGTTAGAGTAAACAGGTCCGTATTTTCAGGGCTAGGATATTATTGCTCAACATAAACATGGCTACACACATTTATTACATTTAGAACTAGGAAGAAAAAGCGGTGCACTCATGTCATGAGAGAATTAGTTGCTGCCATCTGTCAAAGTGTCATACTAGTGACACTATAAATAATTACCTTTTGTGTTGGCCCTGAGCCTCGGGAAAATGATGCAAGCAGTTCAAAGTTGTCAGGCGGCACTCTGTGCGTCTGAAATTAAACTAAACCAAAAGCAATAAAAGTTAAAACACAGAATTTAAAAAAGCCTCACATTTACCACAACTTACTGCTGTGTCACCTGGTATATGGTGTGAACTAATCTACAGAAGTAAAACACTGGTAGGCAAACAATGAAGTTTTTTTGTTTGTTTTTAAATTAAACACTAACAGTACCACAAAGTCAGACTTTTCCCTGAAAAGGCTGTATAGCTCTGCCTGCACTGGTATTTTTTTTATTTAGTGACTAAACCAATAACTAAAAGCAGCCAAGCAAAGCAACACTAAAAAGGCAGATGTAGGATGGTTCATTTTAAAGGAACTAGCCTTCTCAATCCTTGCTTTGTCCAAAAAGTCTGCAGAAAGTTTTTCTTCAATAGGCAGAAGAGATCAAAATAAAAAATTCAAGTTTAAAATGCTTGGTTTTGTTTATCTTCAATTTACAACCCCCTTGTGTCAGAAACCCCTAGAGTAGCGGTCACAGCTTGCCTTTTAGAATGGCTTCCCACAGAGTCTGATGTTCCTTGGGCAACAGAAGTACAGCTCTCCTAGTCCTAGCCTGATATTAAAATCTAAAGGAAGAGGCAAGTCACAGTTGCAACACTTTAATGTGCAGCCAATCCCATTAGCTGTTGCTCACAAAACTAAGTTCAGAAAATTAATAATCCAAAAAATAAAGAAATCAAATGAGCATTTTAATGTGGAAGAGCACAGGAAACTGGAAGTCATCCTTCAGGAGAGCCAAGCACTATTAATGATCAGGGTTCCATAATGCTGAAGGATTTAACCCCCACACAACTCTTCCCCTTATCCAACTTTGCTCAATTTTTTTTTTTTTTTTTTTTACAGCCAGACCATGAATATTTCCAGATAGGTTTTACTGTCAGAGAGCACTCCAAAAACACTGATTATTTCTGGACCTCGTAAAACTTAGAATATTCTTGGACATCACAGGACACAGAATCTTTGACCTTCTTCAGATAGTAGTAACTAAGTAAGTTAGTTCTAGGACTCAGATTTCTTTAACTTAAGAATATTTTTTACCTCGCAGAATCTAGAACAATTTCGGTCATTTTCAATTTTTATTCTGATCTCTTCTGATTAAATTATTAATGGACAAAACACGTTTTGAGAACTCTTGTCACATTCACATTTTCAGTTTAACAATAACATGGATTAGATTAACATGAACTATCAGTTTCTAGCATGCTGTACACAAAGGAATCAAAAGGCACTGGTGAGTCTGAAAACTGCAACTTCAAAGTCAAAGTGTTTACTCAAGACAGTCTCAATTTCAGGCTGTCTTGACCTGGGCCCTGGAATCAAACCCATGTCCATGGCATGATAGTGATATCAATAGCTTACAGCTGGAGGTATGAAAAACACAGACAATGCAGAACTAATAGCAGTACTATACCTAAAATGATTATAACGGCTAGTCCAAATGAAAAGTCAAGTCAAATCAAGATTGGCAACTTGCTAATCGACCGTAGGGATCGGGTAACAACTAACATGTCTTGGTTTGGTAAATGTCAGTTTAAAGACTTTCAACTTCAATATATTATTTTAGCAGTACCGAAGCAGCGGAAACGCACTGCTGCAACACCCTGCAAATAGTGACAGCAGTCTACTTCAAGTAGTCTTTGTGTGCCCAGTGGGAGAAAAGGCACCAAAAAATTATCCATCTCTGATGCCCACAACAGCCTCCAGAAAATAAGACTCACAATGAGTCAGTGACTTCTTTTTCTTTCTCCATACATGCTATACTTCTCACTGATCTCTCCAAAAACAACTCAGACATTGAAACGAAAAAGAAATCTATTAACTAACCTCACTGCCAGTTCAGATCTGAAAAGCGTTTTAGGTAAAACCAGCTTAAAAATAAATACATGAATAAGAGTGATAGACCAAGAAAAGGATGCGCGCCATTTTGACATGCAAGCCGACCCTGAGCAGCCACGAAAACCAAACTACATCAACTAATCAACACAAACATATGTAAAAAGGTGCACTGCCTAGTTAATTTCAAAATTAATCACATGAAATGTGCATAGCAGCAATTTTATACACAGTACATACCCGGTTTTTGCTCAAAGCAGTGTTGCTTTTCAATGCAATGAATGCGCATGCGTTGACATTGTACATCCGGGGCATGTGACTCATTTACGCGGGAAAGGTCACCCTTTTGACAGAGCGAATGTCAGTGTGCCGAAATGGAGCCCTGGAAACACTGCCAATCGTCAAAATATTTTTTTATATGGTTTCACGGGATGATTTCAGTTTCAAACTTTAGTTGCAGTTGTGTGTTTGGTGTTCTTAACGTTTTGTTTAAAAGAGGAATATACCGTGCCTAGGCGGTTTACAAATGATCTGAACTGACTGACAGCGAGTCTTTGCCAACGGGCTCACAAACGCATACTGAAAAGGTTGAAAAGAAGGCTGTTTATTAGGACTGTGACAAAACCCAATTTTCGGGGTAATCCCCTTCATGATGTTTGGTCATGCCAACTTGAACATGCTTTCATGCACTGGACACGAAACTGAACAACCTAAACAACTTAACTCAACCCAAAACAGCATACTCAGTGACTGAAGTGGCTTATCCGGCGGCCTCCGTCTCATTTTTCATCGTGAGTTTTTCATCGTTTAACTGCAGTGTTGTGTCAGTTTTGTACTGAGCTTGACGAAGGGGATTACCCCGAAAATTTGCATGTTGTGTTTTGTCCATGATGATGATGAAGTGATGCTTAATATCCTCAGATGAGTTGACATATTAGGGACAAGTGACCAATCGGCCGAAGCACGGTTCAGTAATTCCTTACGTCCACGGAAACCAGAAGGCTCGTTAGGACGGACAGCTCAGAACGGCCACCTCGACTCTCACACAGCTCCTGAACTATGTGTTTTGTCCAAATTTTAGTAAGTAAACATGGTGCTTAACGTCCACAGAAACCATAAGGCTTCAAGTTAGGGACGGGGAGAAGGGGGTATGGAGGTGGGGGGAGAGGGAGATTTGTTTTGTCCAGTAAGTAAGTAAGTAAACATGGTGCTTAACGTCCACAGAAACCATAAGGCTTATTAGGGACGGGGAGAATGGGGGGAAGGGGGTAGGGAGGTGGGGGAAGAGGGAGAGTATATACCTATCGCTACACTGTCACCACCAGAATGACCTGCATTAAGATGGGCAGCGATGAGAGCCATTTTAATGTTTCATTAATTGTGAGGGACAAACTGTCACAAGACAGTGGCCACAAACCACAACTTTTGAAGAGAAAGGAGAGCCGAAGCGGTATCGAACCGAGGTCCTTCCGCTTACCAGCCTAACGCGCCTTACCGCTAGGCCACACCGGCTCACATTGTTTTGTCCAAATAAATAGCGTTCTTTTAAACCTAGTTTCTGAAGTTATGCGGCGGTCTGGGTGTTGCCGTTCAGCCTTTAGCACTGACGCTAGCCAAGTGGTCATTTCGAGTCGATTCAATGTTTCGGTCTTCAGCCGGTCAGTCTTGCCCAGCGGACTGCCGGATAGGGCGTGTTTGTTGTCGTTGTTGTTGTTGTTTTCTCACTCACTGAGATCGCGTCATAGTTCACTGAATGGCCACTCGGGCCGCATGGTTCTGCCGGTTCAAATGTGTTCACTAGGAGCGCCGCCGCCGGTCAGTTGGTTCAGCCGGTCAAGTTGTTTCTAAGGCACTGGATCCGGGCGGGATCTAAGTAAGTAAACATGGTGCTTAACGTCCACAGAAACCATAAGGCTTATTAGGGACGGGGGGAAGGGGGAGAGTATATACCTATCGCTACACTGACTGGCTCAGTGTCACCACCAGAATGACCTGCATCATCAAGATGGGCCGCAGCGACGAGAGCCATTCAGTTAATGTTTCATTAATTGTGAGGGACAATGAAAGTCACAAGACCGTGTCCACAAACCACAACTTTTGAAGAGAAAGGTAGTGGTATCGAACCCGCGACTGAGGTCCTTCCGCTTACACTGAGCCTACCGCCTTACCGCTAGGCCAAACCGGCTCAGTCTCGGGCGGGATCTGACTGAACGACTCGTTTTCACTGACCGTGTTGTCTCGTAGTTTATGCTGCCGCTGGTCTCCTCAGTATCCATTTGGGTCACAACTGGACTCTGTCTTAATTAAGGAAGCCGATTAAGCCTCGGAAATAGTCGACCTTTACAATCCGCTTCCGGCGACGTTGAAACCATTTTCCTTCAGTAGAGACAATACATATGTGCAACTTCTTCTTCTTCTTCTTCTTCTTCTTCTTCTTCTTCTTCGGTCTTCTCATGTCAAGGACTGACCGGGCTCGTCAGAGCCGTCGCGGTGTTGCAAATGAACTGGTGCCGGAAAGGGGCGTATTGGTTGAAGTGTCGCCGTTTACCGTCCACAGGAACCGTAGGTTTATTACGCGGACGGGAGCCCAGCCAGACGTCCACCTCGACTTTCACACAGCAGCCCTGAGCTTTGACTCACGAAGGGGCGTAAAACTTATAGTTTGTATTTATAAATGTGACGTCAAAATCAGTGTTCCAATGCTGCCGCGGTGGTGATGTAGTGTTGTTTTATCTGCCTGGCTGACCTTCCTGCTCACGACCGAACCGGCCTGATGAAGTGCCGCAGCCGGCCCCGAATCGTCATCAGCTGTCGTTGCGGGTGTCGGTTGCAGCGAAACATGATCTGTTCAGCAGCGGCAGTGAACCTGACTAGGAACAAAATCCAAGCCTCGCTTTCCGGCGGCATCAGAGCTCGGGAGCTGTGTGAGAGTCGAGGTGGACGACCTGGGCTCCCGTCCCTAATAAACCTACGGTTTCTGTGGACGTAAAGCAACACTTCAACCAATACGCCCCTTTCCGACTGGCATCTTCCTCAATCCAAAGGTGAAAGGATGTCGTGAGTTTGCACTAGTAATGTAATTTTAAAAAATAATAATTAATGACTCTCTCTCTCTCTCTCTCTCTCTCTCTCTCTCTCTCTCTCTCTCTCTCTCTCTCTCTCTCTCTCTCTCTCTCTCTCTCTCTCTCTCTCCACACACACACACACACACACACACACACACACACACACACGCACTGCTCTCACTCAGCACACGCACACACAACACACCGTGGCATACACAAACACATGCGCACGCACGCCGCACACACACACACTCTCACTCAGTCACACACACCGTGGCATACCGACAAACACGCGCGCGCACGCCGCACGCACACACACTCTCACTCAGTCACACACACCGTGGCATACCGACAAACACGCGCGCGCACGCGCACGCACACACACACTCTCACTCAGTCACACACACCGTGACACACGCGCACGCACGCACTGGCACACACTTACACTGACAATAACATACTAACTAACACACAGACGCACTACACTACACACTGACACACACGCGCGCGCGCCCGCGTACACACGGACTTGGCTGGATCACTTTAAGTTGCTGTTGTCATTTCAGTTTTTGCTATTACTGAATTAGAGTAGTATTACTACTCTTACTAAATGTCTTTTTGCCAAATTGTTTGTTTGTTTGTTGTTGTTGTTTTCTTGGGTGGTTGGTCGTTTTTTGTCGCTGCTTACTCATTAATATTATTACACGTCATGCGGCTCCCTGCACTGGTTTACGACATCCCGGCTTCCTTCAAGGAAGGTGCCGGAAAGCGATGCTCGGAGTGTGCCCTCAAGTCAGTCAACCGCCATCGGCCGGGACGCTGTGCCGACTGTAGGCCTGACCCAAACTCCAAGCACTGGTTAACGACATCCTTCCTTGGAGGAAGGTGCCGGAAAGCGATGCTCGGAGTGTGAGTGTGGGCCTGACCGTGTCACCGTCACTAACGGCGTGTATTAATTACCGGCGTGGCCAAATGCAAGTCCATACATGTGTATCACCGTGACCCCGCGGGCAGCAGCGGCTGTTGGACCGTGACAGGACGACCCGTTGGACACTGTGGACCTAGCTCCTTCTTCTTCTTCCTCTTCTTCTTCTTCTCCTTCTCTTTCTTCTTCTTCCTCTTCTTCTTCTTCCTCTCCTTCTTCTCCTTCTTCTTTCTCTTCTTCTCCTTTTCTTCTTCTTCTTCTTCTTCTTCTTCTTCTTCTTCTAAGTTCTTCTTCTTCTTCTCCTCCTTCTTCTCCTTCTTCTTCTCCTTCTTCTTCCTCTTCTTCTCCTTCGTCTTCTCCTTCTTCTTCCTCCTCTTCTTCTTCTTCTCCTTCTTCTTCCTCTTTTCCTTCTTCTTCCTCTTCTTCTCCTTCGTCTCTCCTTCTTCTTCCTCCTCTTCCTCTTCTTCTTCTTCTTCCTCTTCTTCTTCTTCTTCTTCTTCTTTCTTCTTCTTCTTCTCTTCTTCTTCAAGTATTGCTTCAGTTACGCCAACAGAGATACAATGACTGCTAGGGGCGGGGGAGCCCGGCTAGGGGCGGGGGAGCCCGGCTAGGGGCGGGGGGGGGCCCGGCTAGGGGCGGGGGGGCCCGGCTAGGGGCGGGGGAGCCCGGCTAGGGGCGGGGGAGCCCGGCCGTAGCGGCCACTTCAGTCAACTTTCACGGCACAGCTCCTGAGCTCCTGATCTGACCACAGAAACTTACTCTTCAAACATAGCTTGACGACCACAGAGACCGTGGACCCCCCCTATGACAGAGACCACAGGGACTATTTCATGTCGGAGCAAAGTCGTAAAACAGTGGGCAGCGATGAGAGCCACTTTAACTGACCAGGTTATTGATTAATTGTGAGGACAGCGTCTCTTTCCGACTTTCACTGACTGGTGCTTTACGGCGTCCGGCATAGAAACCATATGGCTTATTCGGGACGGGGCGGGAAGAATCCGCAGTGAAGGAAGGAATGAGAGCCCGACCAGGCCCACTTCCCTGTTCACACAGCTCCTGGGCTGTGGAGGACAGCGTCCATAAATCACAGTTTTTCAGTGGAGGGAAAGCCGAGAACCGAAACGAATCGAATCGATTTCCCGTCGTCCACTTGGCCAAACCAGGTCGAGTCACTACGTGACTACTACAAGACCGGACAGCACTGACAGCACACAGAACGATAGAGCCGATGCTTTTCTTGTGTTGACCGGAACAGTTGAACCCTTTCACTGCTGACAAACTGTATCAGAGCTCAGGAGCTGTGTGAAAGTCGAGACGGTGGATGTCGGCCCGGGCTCCCGTCCCTAATAAACCTATGGTTTCTGTTGACGTAAAGCCGGCCGAAACACTTCATCATCATCATCATCATCATCATCATCAAATTGTATTACTGATGCAGTTTCCTCCCGATATCATTCTCCAGACTGGAAAGGCAGAGCGGACCAAAATATTTGCTTGGGGCAACTGTGTATGGCGTCAGAAGGCGAGATCAAGAGGACTGAGGAGGTGGAGCTGGACCCTCAAGTTAGCCCAGAAGAGATCATGAGCAGGGAGGTGGAGCTGGACCCTCAAGTTAGCCCAGAAGAGATCATGAGCAGGGAGGTGGAGCTGGACCCTCGTTAGCCCAGAAGAGATCATGAGCAGGGAGGTGGAGCTGGACCCTCAAGTTAGCCCAGAAGAGATCATGAGCAGGGAGGTGGAGCTGGGCTGCGAAAGTTGGACTTCTTTCGCTTCGGGTTGTTCCGCAACAGCAGTACAACGGACATTGTCTTTGTGACTCTGTCCAAGCACGGCAGTTGAAACAGCAATTGCGCGGTTTAGTAGTCGCTTTGTTCTAGCGGCGGTCCACGGTCTCTCCGGTCTTTTTCGGACGGTATCCGCGGTCGAGCCTTCACTCTCTCGTCCCCCCCCCCACCCCCCCACCCCCGTCCCCATCCCTAATAAGCAACCTCGCTTCTGTCAAAGATTATAAATACATGTCAAAGATTATAAATACATGTATTTATAATCTTTGCTTCTGTGGACGTAAAGCAATATGGTCTGTATGGCGTAAGAATATATGAAAACGTAACCTAGTCAAGCATGAAGTTACAACGTCCTATAAGTAGACGGAAAACATTTTACCCGTCCCTAATAAGCCTCATGTTTTCTGTGGGCGTAACTGAAGCAACGTTGAACCGTTGTTCTGACGTCATGTGACGTCAGTCCTGGGGGCAGCAAATGGGTTAACACATCGCGGCGCTGTGCGTGTTCCGGCGCGGCCCAATGACCCCCAAGAGCCCCGGCCTTCCATTCGTTGCACAATAGCCACTTCACGTGGTCCACGCCCCCAAACTGCCAAGCCGGTAAGGTACAATACAAGTGACACTCAATCGTAATCAGTTTGTCTGAGGGACCTGCAGTGTCACACTGATCAGTTAACTTCCAGGTAACGAGGTCATCCGGCGTAACTTGACTGGCCATGTCGTAACTGGCCTCCGCCGGGACTCGCGGTAAGGCGGTAGGCTGGTAAGCGGAAGGACCTCGGTTCGATACCGCTTCGGCTCTCCTTTCTCTTCAAAAGTTGTGGTTTGTGGACACGGTCTTGTGACTTTGTTCCTCACAATTAATGAAACATTAAAATGGCTCTCATCGCTGTCCATCTTAATGCAGGTCATTCTGGCGGTGACAGTGTAGCGATAGGTATATAATCTACCTCTATCTCTTCCCCCACCTCCATACCCCCTTCCCCCCATCCCTAATAAGCTTTATGGTTTCTGTGGACGTTAAGCACCATGTTTACTTACTTACTTCCATGCTTGTCAGAGATCAGGAGCTGTGTGAAAGTCGAGGTGGCCGTCCTGGGCTTTCCATCCTTGCGGTTTCTGTGGACGTAAAGCAATATTGAACCATGCTTAGGCATTGGTCACAGTTTGTCCCTAATAATAATATGTCAACCTGACATCCGAGGACATGAAGCTCTACATCATCAACGTCCATGCTTCAGAGCTCAGGAGCTGTGTTAAAGTCGAGGTGGCCGTCCTGGGCTCCCATCCTTAACCGGGTCCTTGCGTCGACCTAACTCGGAGAGTTCCTCGTCATCTAACGATGATACGATCACAGGCTATGTCGGGTCGAACCACGATGTCAGTCTTGGACCCAAACTCCAAGCACTGGTTTACGACATCCTTCCTTTGGAGGAAGGTGCCGGAAAATGATGCTCGGAGTGTGTTGAAGGAAGGATGTCGTAAACCAGTGCTTGGAGTTTGTCTTCGATCGTGCTTGTTTTCAGTGAGTCAGTTTCTGAGCCGGAGCTAAACCATACTCAGTGTAGTTCATTCAGTGACTGATATAACTGAAACCCGCGTCACTTGAAATGCTGACGAGAAGACCGAGAAAGAAACGTCACGACAAAAATACCGTCATTGCACTTGAACAGATCGTGAGTAGTCTCAGCCGGTATGTTTCTTTGTTTGTTTGTCACTTGTGTTCAGCCACGCCGAGGGGCGCGTGCACACACTACGTCAGTTGTGACGCGACACATTGATACTGACGTCACATTGATGGCACTGACGGTGCATGTACAACTGACACTGACGCTGACCACACACACACACACACACACACACACTGACACACGACACACACAAAACTGACACACACACACACCACTGACACACTACACGCGCACAGCACGCGTACGCACGCACGCACACGCGCACGCACGCGCGCGCGCGCACACACACACACACTGATACACACACACACACACACACTGATACACACACACACACACACACACACACACACACACACACACACACACACACACACACACTATGCCGGGATGAATGTTCGTCATCACTGAAACGGAAGACATCAGTGACGGCATTGCCGATGTCAGTCATTACGGCCACTAATGACACACAACAAGCGGCACCCTCACCAAAACCGGCTGATCAGCCTGGCAACCAGAAGCCGGCGGGGCCAAGACAGACGTGACAAACGGCTCGCCGCTACTGCCTCCCGTCGTATCACACACACTCAGATAGCGGCTAGACTGACTGACACCTGGCTCTACCGAGAAGTGAAGACTGTGGGACTGAGATGGCTAATGACACAGATATAAAGCACTAGTCGGTTATCAAGTTGAGGACGTTAAGCACCATGTTTACTTTATCAAGTTGACAACAACTACTGCTAAGTGGTTTGTTAGTCAGTCAAACTGACTAGTTGCAAATCAAACTCGGCCACCGGAGTCACTTGACTTGAGTCGAATCAGTTCAATCACCGGCTGACTGACTCAGCAGTATCATGTGAACTCGAAGCCGGTAGGCCGCCCGGCTACTGAAAGGGACCCGAGGCCCTGCCGGGGGGGGGGGGGGGGGGGGGGGGGGGGGGGGGATCAGTGTGATCTGGACCTCTCTTCGTCTCTCTCTGTCAGTCAAGCATTTGCATTCACTGACTGTCTTCCTAAAGCCAAAACGGCTGAAAACTGACCCACCCTCCCCGCGGCGTCATTCTACCATCCCATCACCAGTAATGCATGTGTGTGTGTGTGTGTGTGTGTGTGTGTGTGTGTGTGTGTGTGTGTGTGTGTGTGTGTGTGTGTGTGTGTGTGTGCGTGCGTGCGTGCGTGTGTGTGTGTGTCAGTGTTTGTGTGTGTGTGTGTGTGTGTGCATGCCTGTGTCAGTGTCAGTGTTTGTGTGTGTAGGTGTGTGTAGTGTGTGTGTGTGCGTGCCTGTGTCAGTGTTTGTGTGTGTGGTGTGTGTGTGTGTGTGTGTGTGTGTGTGTGTGTGTGTGTGTGTGTGTGTGTGTGTGTGTGCCTTGTACTGACTGAGCCCCCCGGCGGCAGGGCTCTTATAGTGACGATATTATAGTAGTGGCGCCATAAATAAAACTATTATTATTGTTATTAAGACTGGGAGCCGCCTCGGTAATGGCCCGCGCACTGTACTAATCACGGCTGACCATGAAGACTCACTCATCATAGTAGCGGCCTTAAGACTGGGCCGTACCGATGAGAGCGCCGGTTTAACTGATGCCGTTTCGGCACTAATGTGGAGGGGTGGGGTTGGGGGGTTGGGGGACAAAGCCCCCAATACAGTGTCCATAAACCACAAGTGCCGCGTTTGAAGAGAGACTGACTGACTGGGGCTGAGCCGGCCGCCGGGCCAAGGCGGCGGAATCGAACCCGGTCGAGCGGCTGTCCGGCCGGCGGCTTCTGCGGCCTGGCCGGGCCAGTGTGTCTAACCGGCAGGCCCTCACCGCCGGCCCGCGCTTTGTCAAACCGGCTCACCGTCCTACGGCTGATAAAACTTAATATGAAGTTAATTTGAAAATCAGTCTCTCAGTCTCAGTCTCTCTCGGTCGCTGTCTCGTTTTATATGTGTTATATAGTGTGTTATTATTATCATTATTGATTTTGTATTTGTCTATCGGCCTTCTATCATAATCAGTATTTTACTGTGAATGTCTTGGTTATTAGTAGTAGGCTGTCACAGCAACGGCAGCCATCGGATATGTGAGTCGGCCTTTGTGCTAATAGTCTTCACCGTTGAGAAATAAAGTTTAATCAATCAATCAATCAATCTCTCTCTCTCTCTCTCCAGCAAGGCATATAATATATATATATATATATATATATATATATATATATATATATATATATATATATACATGTGTGCATCTCTCCTCTCTCTCTCTCTCTCTCCTCTCTTCTCTCTCTCTCTCTCTCCTCTCTCTCTCTCTCTCTCTCTCTCTCTCTCTATATATATATATATATATATATATATGATATTGCTGGCGATCCAAGGGTTCAAGCCTGCATCTAAAGCTGTAACTAGCCTAGCCGAAGAACTGTCATCAGTTCAGTATACCACTGAAACTGACGACGCTGAAACAGAAAAGACTTGACTAGTGGAACTGAGATAGTAGCCAAACGACATCTAGTCAGTAGTAACACTTGCTTGAAGCCGGGGATGAGGGGAGGGGGTGCGGCGTTCAAATCCAACAACTGAGCAGCTGCAGCACAACTATGCCACTCGCTTTCCCTTTCCCCTCCCCCCTCTTCCTGGCACAACCAAAAGCTTTGTTAAAAATTTCGTTCTCACATCTCTTTATGTGCTTGGATTATAAACGGAGACCAACGTCGGGAAGAGAACAAAGATTCGCGGCACGTGTAGACGGCGTTCTGATTGGTGAAATGAATCACGTGGTTAAGACCCTTGGCCGAACTCGGTTCTTCATTGCAGCCCCGCCGTCTTTCTCACTTCGCTAGCAGTCAGTAGTAGTCACGCCGTGTCCGCCTTCCCCTCAATTATGCCGGTAAGATCGCGTTTTTATGTTGTTGTGGGTGTATCACACGGACATTTTACGTGTAGCAGTGTGCAGTGTTGTCATTATTGTTATGCCGATTGTTTTTTGATCACCCCAGGACTGTGAACGTCTTAGAAATGGTTCGAGTTAAAAACCGGTTATGTCTAACCTTTAGGATTGTCCGCCATTTCTCGTCGGCCATGCTTTCGTGTATTTAACAGTTTCTCTCGCTCATTTTTATGCCTTTCTTGTCAGCTTGATATGCTACTGCTACCTCTTATTTTATTATTCAAGTGACTGATGGATGTGTAGGTTGTATTGTTGGTTATGATTGCCTGTCTCGTTTCCATTGTCCATGCGACCGCGTGTAGGGGGAAAAAATGCAGATCGCTATGTAGGGCGGCTAAAATTAGTATGACCTTTGGCCCATCTTTGAATTCAGATTTGAAGGGTAGTCGATGTCGTAGGGCATTACGAACAGAAGTTGCTCGGGAAAAGTCGATAGAAACCCTCGATTAACTCTCCGATTTCTTCAGACGTGTGGTTTGCTTGCTGAATTTGGATCTAAAGAGCAGCAGTGCCTTGTCGGAGTTCATTTTGTTAAAGATTCATGATCAAGAATTTAAAAAATGTGCTTGCAACCGAAATTGCCACAAATCAAACATTTCACTTCATTTTGCTTTCAATTAATTATAGAAATGTACAGTTAGTGGAGAGAACAGAGATCGGTAACAGTGTTAGGTCCTCATATTATTACCCTGTTAGAACACTGGTCAATCAATGTGAAACAGAAAGGTGTTCTGTATTAATTTTGTATTGATCAGAATCCATTTGGAATCGTACTGGAATACCGAATTTCTGCATTTTGGCAGGGTCTTAAACAATAACATTGAAAAAGAACACCTCAGCATGAGTTTTCTTTCATCTTTTGTTGTTTTGGACATAGCTGACATTGTAATTTGTATTTTAACATCATATTATTTTTTACTGTTTTGATGTAATAATTCCCTGACTCATTCTACCTCTGTCAGTTTTTTCAAATAATCTTTGAAAACCTTGTCTTCAAACCTGTTGCCCTTAGAGTTAGATACAAGTTTGTGTGTGCGTGTTGTATGCATTGAATCTTGAAAACATGTACATTTAAAGAATGTAAGCACTTAGGGACTATGTGGGTTAGGTGCTCTAACTACCCATCGTTATTATTATGATAGTGCAGTATGATTATAATATTTTTAAACTGTGGTCTTCAAGATCACTGATATACTGCCAAAAAACTTGTAATGTTGTATGCAGATGCCAGCAGTTTTTCTGAAAACTGCAGTTTTCATGCTTGTACCCTAGAAATTTGTCGAATCATTAAAGAGTGTTTTGTCTGTTTCTCCCCACAGTTCAGCTCAGTTGAAGATGTATTCTGTGCGCTCAGAAAAGCCCATTTGTGCTCCACCTCGTCGCTCAAAAGCTTCCCCAATGTTGCCTTTCAAACAGTACAAATACAATGGCCCTCTCTCATCCTTTTGAGGCAGATCATTAGCACTTCCTCATACCACACCTCTCTCCTCCAGGTGATTGAAGGTGTGGTGTCCTTGGCTTTGTGCCCACAGGTAGTGTCCCAAGCTCCTCAACACATAGCTCCAAGAAGCAAGCCACTTGTGAAGGTTGCTTTGCCCTCCAATTTATCTGCTCAGCCATTTCCTTTCACTCGGGCATGTCCAGGGCAGTACACCCGCAGGAGCTTTCGAAGGTGGATGTCAACCATTGACACGTTCCAGTCTGGGCTTCCCATGATGATAAAGTGATGCTTAATGTCCTCAGATGTCAGTTGACATATTAGGGACAAGTTGTGACCAATGCCAAAGCATGGTTCAATAATTGTTTACGTCCACGGAAACCAGAAGGCTCGTTAGGACGGACAGCTCAGGACAGCCACCTCGACTTTTACACAGCTCCTGAACTATGTGGGCTTCCCATTCCACTTTTTTTCTTTTTGTAGCAGGCTCATTGAATCTGTCCTCCCACAGATATGGAGTAATCACTGACCGTCTTTTGTTGCAGTTCCACCAGGGTTATGGTCCCAGGCCTCGAAACCGATATGAAGATACAAGCAACCCCAACTCTGAGCAGTTCCGCAAGCTGTTTATTGGCGGTCTGAGCTATGAAACGGATGAAAAGAGCCTGAAAGCTCACTTTGAGCAGTATGGAGAAATAGTCGACTGCATCGTTATGAAGGACGCTCAGACAAAGCGGTAAGATCTAAGAATGGGTCCCTTTAAGGCTGCAGATCTTATGTGACTGTGTCAGGCATGGGAAACTCCCTCTAGGAGCCACTATTTTCAGAGGGAACAAAAATATTGCAGGTGGAACCAAAAGATCAGTTAAATAAGTGCAAAGCTTTTTCCTTGGTATTTTACATCTCTCCCCAGAAACCAGAGCCCAGGTTGTCTCCTTCCTCTTTCACACAGCTCCTGAGCTCTGAAATGAAAAGATTGTAATCTTGTTGTGATTAAACATCAGTGGAAAAGTTGAACATTTCATAAAAGACCAGCACCTTTTATCAGTTTATGATCCTCTAAATTGCCATCTTTACCTGTGTGCTACTGGAGTATTTAAATAACTTTGTATAAATTATAAGTATACATCTTTACTTTTTTTCTTTCTTTTTTTTGAGATTGTAGAGTATCTTTCTGTTTTTTTAGTTTTTTTTTACATATGGTACCATGTTCCCAGGATCTGTGTAATTTCGATGTTGAATTTCTGATTTGTGTGGCTTTGCTGTGATGTGTGTGTAGGTCGCGGGGATTTGGATTCATCACCTACAAAGAGGCCCAGCAGTTAGATGAAGCGCAGAAGAACCGACCCCATAAGGTTGATGGACGGGAAGTGGAGACCAAGAGGGCTATGCCAAGAGATGTAAGGATTCAAGAAATAAGATGCTGCAACCTGCTTTAGCGCCACTCTCACTCTGACCAACTTGTCCCAAGCCGCCATTTTAATTTGATGACCCAGTTCCTTATTTAAAAGATGGTCAGGTGCAGCCTGTGAAATGGAGATGTGAAAGGGTTTGATGAACTAGCTGTTGAAAGAAGACTAAATCTTGCACCCAAGAGCAGGTTCAGAGCACAAGAGATGTGCATTGAAAATGGCTTTGGGTAGAAAGACTGATTTTGGTGTCTGCTGAGTAGTTTGTAAGAGTAGGTTGTACCAAAGACCGGTTGTATTTAATGTTTATAAATGGGACTGAGATGGTGAAATTTTGGACAGAAAGACAGAGACTGGTGCCTTGAAATTTTGGACAGAAAGACGCACTGGTGCCTTGAAAGTCTGGTTGATTTGTTATTGCAGGTTGTATTAAATACCAGTTGTATTTAAAATGTGTAAAGCAGATTGTGATGATGACATTTTGGACAGAAATACTCATGATACTGGTGTCTCCTGGGTGGTTTGTTAGGTTGTTAATATTTATAAAGCAGACTGAGAAGGTGAAATTTTATTTCAAAATTAAGATGTGCTCTTTGGCGTGTGGAGTGTTAGGAAGTCTGGAAAGATCTTTGATGCTTGTTGGCAAGTAATGAGTTGTGTAGCAGTTCAATTAGTATATGAATTGTATTTTTCTGTTTGATGATTTTTTTTAAATGTCAATATGCATTGGTGGAATTTTTTTTATTGAGTTATTATTATTTTCTCTCTCCATTGCCTAGTGTTGGTCAAAGATGCTTAATAATCTGATTCTGAACTGAAACAGGTTCAAAAGTATCAAGTTATTTGTTCCAGTAGTCGTTTTTCATTGTCAAAAACATTGTCAAAAACACTTCTTAATCTTATTTTGAACTGAAACGGAGAAAAAAAAAGTGAATCGGACTGTGAAACTACAGCTGCTTTTTCTGTGATTTCAGGATCCCTCAAACCAGCAGTCTGTTATAAAGATGTTTGTTGGTGGTCTGAAGGATGACACGACCGAAGAAATGATCAGAGAGACCTTCAATGGAAAAATTGATAATGTGGAGATGATCAAAGACAAAGCCACAGGGAAATCTCGTGGTTTCTGTTTTGTCACCTTTGATGACTATGACACGGTCGACAGGCATGTCTGTAAGTACTTGGGACCTCAAAATCAATCAAATCAATAATTTGCTGGCTGAAAATGTGTTGGCAGGAAGGTGGAGAGAAAATGTGCTCAGAGCGTTTTCTTCTGTCTTATAGTCTGACTCTCAGCTATTCCGTATGAGCCATTTCCATGGTTCTCTTGTATAAAAATTTTTCTTACAGCTTCCTATGGAAGCAATTTTTGTCTTGATATATCTGATGGGAGTAGAATAAACTGAAAACCACTCTTGGAAAATAGAGACTGGTTGCTGCAGCCTTGTTACCATAACTGCCATTACAGATGTTTTACTGTTACAACCATCATATGTCAGCATGGAGTTATGGTGTTTACAGGGTTCGCACAGTCGTTGGAGGTCTTTAAAAGTTTGGGGAAAATGGGATCAGCTATTTGAGGCCTTGAAAGTCTGTGAAAACAGAGTGGGGTCTGTGAAAGTTTGTGAATTTTGTGGTCTTCAGAGCACTAGGGAAAAACTATCAGCTTATCAGTCAGAAACTGCATTTCCCAAGACCGAACAGTAGTTAAATTTTTTTAAATAAAAATAGCAGTGCGAAATCACAAAGAATGCACTTCCTATTAGTTTTGACTGATAGCGTACATTGGCTACAGTAAGGGTTGTGCCCCTTTACTGGATGTGTGGAAGAATTGCGTACCTGCATGTTGCTTTTCCGCACCATATATGGGCACCATACCATGTTTTTGCAGTTGTGAAAAGGTTCATGAATTTCAAAAGTTTTTTCTGTACAAACCCTGTGTTTTGTTGGAGAGACTGGGCTTGATGAATTTTGCGCACAGTTTTGAATGCAAACTGTTTTCATTGTATTACAGCTTAATTTGAAGCTTTACCATTAATTTTTTTATAAACTGCACGTGTGAAAAGAGGTGTCATACGTTTAAGGCTCTGATGGTGATTACCTGTCTTGAGCTGCTTATGAGAAGCTAATTGTTTGTGCTCTTGTGTGCTTGCAGTAAAAAAACATTACGATCTGAATGGTCGACGAGTGGAAGTGAAAAAGGCTGTGTCCAGGAATGACATGGGTGGTAAGTTTTAAGTTGGTCAGCTTTTGTCACACTGTTTAATCTAGCGTCAGACTTTAAAGCTAGTTTGCAAAGCACACACGCATGATCATGTGTAAACTCTTCATCAAGCTCTTCATCGGTGACTGGTCCAAGCCCGAATAGACTACAAACTGTGAACTATCTGCCACAACTGCTCTGGCTTGTTTCCAGCCTATTTCTTTGACCATCTCACTGTGTGCACCCCTTCCAGGCAGCTTTGTTCTTCTGCAGACGCATGGACACTTTGTGTTCCCCATGTTAGAACGAAAACCTTTGGCCAGTGTTGTTTCTCCTACTGTGCTCCACACCAATGGGATTCGCTCCTTTCTGACACCCATCACGTTCAATCCTCTCATGCCTTCAAAACCGTGTTTAAAACTCGCTTCTACAAACAATACCAGTATTTGAAATTCTGTCTTCCTACTTGCCTCCCCTGTCTACTCTCCTTCCCCCCTTGTTACATTCCTTTTGTGTGTGGTGTGCAAGGAATACAATGTGACTTTATAATTTATTTGAGGTTTCAGTGTATACATTATTGTTGGTCTTGTAAAGTGCGGTGCACTCAGCCATGTTGGTGAGATATGGAGCTATAGAAATGATTGTTATTATGAAGTATGCAAAAACATGCAGTATTATTTCTTTTTTTGTGTGTGTGTGTGTTTTTTCTTTCATTATTCACTGATAGTGTGTGTTTAGTAAAGGTAGGTGTATAATTTGCGTTGCACCTGTGGGGAATGCTCACGTTCCGTGGAAAGAACAGTTTCTGGCATAATGCGTCCATGCGCACCACGTGCCCCAGAACATGCTTCAGCACCCAGACTTAAGCACTTGTATGCCATTGTTGCCAAACTGTTTCCACCTGACTTTGGTGACATTTTGTTCTTGTTTTTAGGTGCTGGCAGAGGAGGATATGGTAAGTACTTTGCTATTTACCGTTACATTGTACCATTATAGGGAAACCAAACTGAAGAAGCTTCACTGGCCCTATTGGTGGGAATGGGATTTTTTTTTAAAGACGCCAGTTTTGCACTGTTCATTAAAACTGAAAGTCGCAAAAGCATGACTGCAGATGCTGCCATTTTGTGCCCAGCAGTCGTGCATCAGGAATGTCATAAATGAGGCCGGCATGTGTGGCAAAGTGGGCCCTACTGGTAGGAATGGGATATTAAAAAAGTGTCAGTTTTGCACTTAATATTTCATACTGTTCATAAAAATTCATTGAAATCTGCAAAGGCATGACTGCAAGTGGTGCCATTTTGTGCCCAGCAGTCGTGCATCAGGAATGTCGTAAATGAGGCTGGCATGTGTGGCAAAAGCATCAAATACATCGCCAAGCAACCTTTCATTGTTGTTTATGGGTATATAGTGAACCAACATGGCGGCACCATGAGTAGATCAAAGTATAACTGCCTTGTTTTTGTCTTTAAAAATTGATCAGAGCAGCAGAATGAAGCATACAGATGAAAACTTTTGTTTTTGCATTGTTGTTGGGGGGTGGGAGGGGTTGCTTCCTGGTTAAATATGTTACAGTTTCTCTTTTGTCTTTGAATTGTTTGCTGATGGGCCATGCTGTTCTAGGTTGGCTGGCTACATTACAAAATAAAAACCTCCAGCCCTCTACTGTTTCCACTGCTCTAGCTGGGTAGAAGGGAATGGCATGTTTCTGCAGGTGAATTTGTTTATTAAATTTAAGATTGATGCCTTGATCAGTATGTTTGAGTTTCAAAAATGATGGCAGTAGCCTGGAATATTCAAAATATTTGTGTTTTGTTTTTATCATGAAACGTTTACTGGCATTTGTTTGGGATTTTCCTTTGTAATCCTCCGTGTTATTCCGTTGCACATTTTTAGAGTCCATGAACACGGAGGCAAAATCCATTGTGCTTTTATGTAAATCCTAATGGTTTGTATGCTGTACATGTAGTTGTCTTTCTATCCACACATTCAGACAAAGGTGGCATTTCAGGTCGTGGAGACTTTGCCTATGGCCCTGGCTACGGAATGGGTGGTGGTGGCGGTGGTGGCTATGGTGGCTACGGACCACCCGGCAGAGGTGAGTGGCTTTAGTTTGAGGTTTCTCCATCTGAACTTGAGTGTGGAGAATGATGCATGAACTGCATGTAAACAAGCTGTCAGAATTTTATGTAAAACAAACAACAACAAAGGGGGGAGGGAGGGAGATTTAACTAAAGTTTGCGAGGGTCAGGCCTGGTGTGAAAACCTCGTTTGCTCCGTGTCGATCCCACATTAATTCCTAACTGAAATGACTTGTAAATTTGAAAAAAATATGGAATTGGGCGCATGTGAAGCGATCTTGCTTTTCTTCACACAAAAGGAAGGAAATAACTTGTTTCATATGAGCGTAACCCGACTCAGTTTTGTAGCAGAGCACTGATTTCTTAGGGATGAAGGTCTCACCATAAATCAATAAAACGGGGCAATGTTTGCATATGGTAACTATTTTGATGTGCATACAAGTTGTTTTTTTCTCCTTTTTTTTGTGGGGCTTTAAATGTGCTGATGCATGTGAGCTGTGGCAGTGAAGGCCAGGTTGTTTAACATTTATTTTAGGTACTACAAGCTACAAGAGTCCCAACAGTACTGTTAATCTGGGGGTGGGGGGGGGGGGGGACGGACTGCTGCAAAGCTAATTCTGACATGGATATGAAATTGAATTGAAAAAGGGGATAAAAACTCCGGATGCTTTTGGTAAGATGGGCATCATACTTTTTTGTTACAGGTGGATACGGTGGTGGTAGCTATGGCAACCATGGCGGTTACGGCGGCGGTGGCTATGGAAACCAAGGCTGGAACCAGGGTGGTGGCTATGGAGACTATGGTTACAGCAACCAAGGTAAGCTACAAGATCTTGTTCACCAGTCTTATTTCTATTCCCTGTGTAGCCCCCTGCCCCCAAAAAGAGAGGAGGGAGGAGCTGATATGTATTAGAATTGTCATCAGGATCTACCTTGTCTATCCATATCACACTTTTATTTTGCTGCATGAACTCTGTATACTCATGCAGCATCCTTTATTATAAGCTGAGGTTTTCTGTCAGATGTTAACAGTAATGGTTTGATTCGGGGGGGGGGGGATCTTGTAGTTCTTGATTTTTATGAAACTACAGATATCGGTATGTGCATCTTGTCCTTGGCGACCAGATTTGGCATGTTGATACATGTATACAACTTGTCAGGCAGAATACTGTGCAAAGTGATGAGCATGTCCAAAGTTCAGATGAGAGAGGGTTTAAATTCTTGCATGATGTTTGTTGATCTAGTGTCATCTTGTGCTGAATCTTTTTGTGATCCTTGTGTATTTGCCATGTGTTATGCAATACATGGGCATGTGTTGGTATATTTGTATTCAGGCGTGATTTTTTATATATTATGATGAGACAAGGAACAATGCGGAAAAGGAACAAGCGGAAGCAAGACAGAAATATCAGATGCCTATTAAATGCTGTCGGGTATTCTGAGCATTTAAAATGTATGACTTGTGTGATGTGCTTAGGCTTTTCTGTAGGGGGGGGGGGGGGGGGGGGATGAACTTGTAGTTTTGGATTTTTATGAAACTGTACAGATATCGGTAACAATTTTGTAGCTGCAAAAAAAACTACCTTTGCTCAAATTGAAAAAAAGGAGTTCCTTTTCAGGAGGTGGCTGGGGTGGACCAAACTACAACTATGGTGGACCAATGAAAGGAGCAGGTAGAGCCCTTTAAAACAAGTTTTAAAAAGCATCATGTGTTAAGGTGCATGGGGGGTGGAAGAGTGAGGGGTTGCAAGATCCTGCGTGTGTGTGTGTAGTATGCAAGTGGGGGAAGGAGTCAGATGTGTAAATCAGGTTGTGTATTGTTTCATGTATAGTGCTCTGAGTGTCACACATGTATTATCATGGAGGGATTTGGTGCATTAGGAATGCATTATTATCATTATTAATACTAACACTTTCTCAGGTAGTGAATTTCAGTCTCGGTATCAGTCCTACTAAATGTTTTCTTCAGCAGGTGGTTATGGAAGCGGCGGTTATGGAGGCGGCAGCAACTACAACCGGCGCTAAACCAGAATAGTAGCCATTATGTGGGACTTTCTTCAAGGTACTTATACATTCTGTAAGCTAAACAACCCTCTGATTGTATTGTTCATACATGCTGACGGTTGATTGTTGCAACATTGCACTAAACCTGTATAGTACTGTAGCCATTATATGGGACTTTCTTCAGGGTACTTGTACATCCAACAATTCTGTAAGCTAAACAACCCTCCGATTGTGTATGTACTGTAATATTGTTCATACATGCTGTCGGTTGATTGTTGTGACAATGCACATGCTGCAGCTGTCCACCAACACAAGGAGGATTTTATTTCTCCATTATATGTCGTGATCTGTCTGGGCCATTTTTGAAAGGTAATATAGATGGAGCTGCCAGCCACTATGTTTTGGGTGTAGCTTACAATGCCCAAGGGCACTGCACTATGCTCATACCACCACCACCACCACCACCACCACCACCACACACACACACCCGGAAAAAAAAACAAGAATTATTTTTGATCCTATCTGTGTGGGCAATCAAATGCGCCAGCAACCAGTTGCGTGTGGGCCTTTTTTTGTGTCTGTGGTGTTGGTTGTGCCACAACCAGTCAGCATTTACATTTTAAACTGGCTGACCAGTTGTAGCATTCTGTTCAATTTCTCCCCTTACGTGTCACTTCCTGGTGAGATGACTTCTGTCTTCAGTCATTTTAAATCACTGCGCTGAAGTGAAAAGCCGAAAGTGAGCTCCAGGGTTAGTAAATCTTGTCAAGAAAATACACCAAAATGTCTGGGAAGAATAATATACAGAAGGGTTTCTGTGCATTATGCGATCAACACAAAGCTCCCAGCATGCGAAGTGCAGTGCCTGCTTCTTGGGTTTTTTCTGTCACACATGGAGGAATGTATGACATTGAACTACGCATCCGCTCAAAGCGTCACATCAACAAAGGAAAAGCAATGGGAAGTACGCTGAAGATTTCCCATTTTGTGGGTTGTGAGACGCCGGCCGTCTTCATAGCATTGTGACATAATTTGAGCAGAGACGCTTTTCACAAATTGTAGTGCACATCACTTTCTGCAGCCGATCATGCTAGACAGCTGTTCTGGTACATGTGTCCGCAAAATCGAATTGCAAAAGGATGACCATATGTACACTACACCCACAACCTTTTTACTACGCATAAAATCAGATTTTGCTACACTTGAGTCTAGTGATGGGTTGGCAGCTTTGTATAGATTTCTGATAATGCATGTTTTGATTGTTGAAAAAAACAAGGGGGTCTAGTTTGAGAAGTGCTGTGACAATACTGGCCAGAGCTTTTGTCAAAACTTGTATGGAGTCTGGGGTGCAAGTCCCTGCAGGAGTGTTGAGAGAATTTTCTTCTCCAGGATGAGAGATCAGATTTGTGTGTATCCATTCCATCCCCACGTTAGCGCAGAAAGACCCTGGTCATTCAGCCAAACGTTCTTGTGGCGGGTTGCAGCTAAACGCAGATATATGTATATGGCTTTGAATAGGGTGACACTGTAACATGGTGTACACAGAACATGGGCTGGGACAGCAGCCATTTCATGTGACACCAGCCATGTAACAACTAAAAATCTTTTTGAAACTTGTACAAAATGCACTGTGTAAAAGCTACAATCACTCCATCAGTCACATATGTGACTCGAATACAGGGGGTCTGATCAGAAATAGAGAATAGCACTATAGCTGCCAGTCTGAAATGCTAGGGACTCATCTTGAGGTGAGACATTCGACGCATGTTTATATAAATTTGAAAAAATGAAGTCCAAGACTCTGCTTTTGGTGTCTTGATGATGCCCTTGTAGATGAAATAAGCTGCATGTGGGTTTTGGTTGAAAAAATGAAGTCCCAGCCCCTGCTTTGGGTGTCTTGATGATGCCCTTGTAGATGAAATAAGCTGCATGTGGGTTTTGTTGTATGCATCATTTATGGATGTGCTTGTAGCATGCTTTACGAGTACCATGTTCATCTGGCTTTCCTTCATGTTTCAGGCAGGCTCTTGAACAAACGTGAAGTAATTGAGGGGTGTTCCATCTGACTGGCGAACAGCGGCTTGTGGAGATGAATTCACAATTCCAAAACATTCCTCCGTGAGGCTTCTGAGACACTGACCATAAAACTGTGCTGCTTGATAACAAATCGCAAAAAAACACTGGTTTAAAAAATACAAACTTGTCCAATGAAAAAAAAAGAGGGGAATGGCATAAAAGAAACATGGCGGAAACAAAACAGAAGGTAGAAACCAGTAGCATAAATGGCTGCTGGCTGGTCAGGGTGCTTTGGCGGAAAAGTACTGGCGATGGAAACGAGAAAAGCTAAAGTTCATGGATTGAAAAAAGAGAAATTGTTCCTGCCAAATCAACTGCTCCAATGGTACTACCTCAATCGCGACCCATCAGTGCCATACCTGGCGCCACGCGAATGTGCACACGCCAACCAACGCAACTCCTATGGCAGCAACACAGACTGCTTTTGACGTTCAGGGACTCGATGTCTGTGTCGGTTTGTGTGTATGTGCCCCTATTGGCACTGGTGGAGTGATAGGGCGACGACAACAAAAGAAACCATGCTCATCATTTCAACACTTTCATTGAGGGTTAAAGGTCATGCGTGCGTGGTGACCAGAATGGATCAAATTTTCCATTTTTTGTTTTTGGTGGGTGGGGGATTAAAAATTCTCAGACATGAGGATGAAGAAAACAAAACATTTCATCCTTTTTTTTTTCTTTTTTTTTTTTATACTTCCATTTTTCTCACAAATTATCGTGAACCATTGCTTTCATCACCATTATTCATCATGCAAAAAAGAAAAGGAAAAAAAAAAGGCAACAAAACTAATGTTATACCGACAGGCACTAGAAATGCACATCTTGGGGAAGAGTAATGGCTATAAGCGTGCAGTTTTTTTCTTGGTTTTGACAAGTACATTGCTTCTATTGCAAATGAAATATTTTGTAACTGAGCACTGAAACAAGAAGTTGTACCGTAAGATTCTTGGACCCTTTGAAATGCTACTGAATACTTTGGTACCAGTTACTTGGATGACTTGTAGAGTTTGGCTATTGCTACAAGTCAAAATGAAAATTGTTGCGGTATGCCTTGCGTTAAAAGCTATGATACAGAACAGACCTTGATGCCTGACAAAATTTTTAGTTTCATGCCGGGGAGGAAGGGGGGTGTAAGATAACCCAAGTAATTGTGCATATCTATATATCTTGTCGGTATAAATCAGATTTTGGTCAGATCATTCAAAGCTTTGTACAAGATTGCCTTTATGCCAAGTGATTGTCCATACTGCTGTCATGAGGCACAACATGTACGCCTAATTCCTATTTGCTTTGAAAGTTTTGACTGAACAAAAATCCCATTAGTTCAATTAAAAAATTAAAAAAACTTGAAAGGGTGCTACAAACTGATCCCTTTACAGGATCGCATTACCCTTTCTTGGGCAAAAAAAAAAAAAAAAGAAGAAAAAATTGAAATGCACACACACACACACACGAAAAAACGCTTTAAACATATGAATTAAGCATAGTGCTATGGGCAGAATTGGGGGAACGGGAGGGATTAATTTAAGTGCAGGTGAAAAATGCAGCATCAGTAACTATGGGATTAGAGTATCTCAGGCAGCAAGGGAAGCAAGCTGTAAGGGCTAGAAATGAGTTCCGAGATTAGTTCAGTTTGACGCAGGCAAGGCAGCTAGCATTGGCAGCTAGTGACATCGTATGCTAGGTGGTTCAACTGAACTAGGGAAGAACCCACTTTAACCACAAACAAGTATCCCTACATGTAGTTTGAGCTCAATATAATTATCCTCAAGTTGATGCTGGAGTGAGTGGTCTGGGGAAGAAACGCCTAACCCATGAATGCCTGCAACGAGAGGGAAGTTTTAAAAACTTGGTCATTGCAGGCGTTTTCCTATGCGGAGGATGGTCCTCGGTGCCTGTCAAATTTTTGTTTCCTGGTCATTGGACTAATTGCGCATCAGTTTGTACAATCCTCAAAGTAGATGGATTGGTCAACATGTGACTAAGCATACGGGATCAAATTTTAAATTTACCATAGCGACAGCTAACCGTCACTGCCACTGTGATACATTCTGGTGTGTTGGATATTATCTGTGGTTAGAGTGGATTCCTTTTGCCCGAAAGAATAAGCTAAGATGGGTCTTGCTTTGGCCCCAATGCAGTTGAGGCTCAATATTGGAGCCTCTTTGAAGAAGTCTCTGACAAACAGGTACTCTCTCACTTTTTTTTTTAAGTGTTTAGATTAACTAGTTATATATAGTTATTGTGTATGTGAAGATTTTTTTTTTCCTCTTCCAACTTTGTATATTAGTTGGGGTGAAACGATACATAATGCGTTGACATTTTCTGGCTAGTTTGGCACAATCTCGATGTTCATTATGCAAAGAGAATGCACAAGGTTGATGACATTTTAAGGCCAGTAAATTGGAAGGAGTGGAAATGAAATGTTTCTGGTGTGTATCCTTATCTAGAAAGGATATCCACTTCCTTGAAGCGAGTTGTTCATGTCCTTGTGTAGAAAATGGCACCAATTTATGTGACTGTAGTTCGCTTCAAAGTGTCACCCAGTATCGTGCTGCTGGATAAATTCTGAACGACTCCTTTGTATGAATGTATTTTTGAATTGTGTCGAGTTAGTCTGTAATCACCATCAGACAAGGCAGCTGTGAAGAGTGCGGCGTTTCCCATCCTTACTAGTTGCAGGCAACATGTAAATTGTACATATTGTTTTCCATTAGGTATTTGCATGCTGTTTTTTTTTTCTTTCCCCTTTGTCTTTTGTATTTATTTTTTGGTGAATTTTTTTTACACTCTAAAGTTTTTTGTTCAGTAAATGAAACTGCTCTACAAACAACTTTCTTTTTACAAGAAAGTCGCCTCCTTTTAAAGGCGTCCTTGAAAGGAAATGCACGTTTTTGAACAGGACACCCAAGCCAGTGAGGGGGTGTTGCTCGCTTTGCGGGTTTAGCATCCCTGGTTGTTTGATCTGTGAGCAGTTAATAGTGTTTATGTGGCCGTGACTGACCGAGAGAATACTATTGCAAGACCATGTTCACCTGCAGCGCAAGATTCTTTTTGGGACAGTGGAAGACAAAAAAACAAATCCTTTAGCGGTACTGTTGAACAATGCCAGCCCAGAGCTCGACCGAGTAGGTTACCATGTTTAGCAGCAAAGGGGTAGAAAGTTGATTTTTAACGCCCAGTCAGCCAGGATGATTGCATCAGTGAAACGATACGCAGACAGATGAATTGGGCAATTCTGCTTACGAAGCTGGGCACATCTGCTCCCAGAGCTCAGTGAATGGTGAGGTGGCTGTCCTTTGGTCTCTGTGGACGCAAGTATGATTATGTCGGAGCTAATTCTGTGGGTGTAAGAGTGGACGTCCTGGACTGCCCATCCCAACTTGTCTGTGTACCGTCTCTGTGGATGTAAAGTGAGCTGGTTTGGCACATGGCATTGTTCAGTTTTACCTCTGTTGATTTTGCAACAACACACCCGTGTTACTGTTTGATCAAAGAACAGAATGTGTGCAACCGCTTTTTGTTCACTGCTGGTGTTGGTGCTCCCGTACAGTGCCGCTTTTATTTTTTCATACAAAAGGCCCACTCTGTCGCAAAATTTGTTACACGTGCGTGCACATGCCAGTAGGAATATGCGAGTCGAGCGTTCATTGCTATTCAAAAGCGGTTGCACACAACACGCAGACTAGCCAGTTTCCTTGTAATGTCGTTTCACTCCGTTATGTTAGAAGAATTTGTTTAGTGTATGTGTTGTGAGAGGGTTATTCTGTTAGAATGGCTCACATTTCTATATATATTTAGATTAGCGATATGTGTCACTTATACTTAGCCGTAAGTACATCAGGGAAATGAGATGGCCGTTATTTTAAGGACTCATTGATAAGTCAGGAGTTATCATTGCCCATCAACAGTAAATACAATTCCGATGTACAAACGTCAGTTGGCTTTGGTTTTGTGTTTCACTTGAATGTATGCTTGGTGTGATTGTTGATGGCTTGAATCACAGATAACAAGTAATTTGGAGGAGGGGGGGATGCATTACACAACTTATAAATATACGTTTGTTCTTGCTTTCTAAATAACCAGTCACACATTTGGAGGCGGAGGGGGGAATGTATGTATTGCACAACTTATACACATTTAGCCTCTACACCCAAGATGTTTTGCTCACTTTGAGTTGCCATTCTAGCAGAGTGATGACGCATAATTTGAGTAACCTGCTACAAACTTGCTGCCATTTGAACACCAACGAAAAAATATCCATCGGCCAACACTTTTTGGAGACCTATGGCAGAAATTGCCATAAACCAGTACTTGTAATGATAGCATTAGCACATACTTGTGTACACATACACAACTGACCATTTCTTCACCTCTATCTTTCAGCCTCGTCACTCTGAACTGAAAACCCTGACTCGTCTTTAGCATCTCATTCTACCAACCAGTAACACATTGAATCAACTTCCAGATTTGACGAGGCTTGTGACTTGGGGGAAGAAACAGCGGCCCAAGGTTCGAAACACACAAGTATAAAAACAACAACATGAATGACGGCTAGCCCCCGTCCCTAATAAGCCTTATGGTTTCGGTGGACGTTAAGCACCATGTTTACTTTACGGCTAGCGACCTAAAACAAGATCCAAAACCGACATACAATCTGCAAATTCCGATTAAAGACGAAAAATGAGATGTCTGCTTGTTCAGTCATCTCGTTTTTCATTGTACGAACGGTTTTGTCGATCGATGAAGATTACCCCCAAAATGTGCTTTCTTTTGAATCTTTCACACAAGTATATCCAACCGTTTATGTACACCTGTACTTTTGCCTATTATGCATGCATCAACACCACCATGAAACACCAGCCAAGAAGTAAATTTTTTCCATTTTATTTACAATTCAATCTTAGTTACAATCTAAACAAGGCTCGAGTTGAACTGGACATCTCAACTGTCCTCCTCAGGATGTCGAGTTGCTTCCATCTGCTCAAGTCAACGTATGAAGCCAGGTCTGCCACATCTGAAAATATTAAGTTAAAATAGAACTATATGTGTAAATCTGCATGAACTCTGGCCAGCACAGCACTGAAAACAAAAAGTGTTGTTCACAAAGTTGGAAAGCCCACAGGTGCTCCATCCCATCTCTCTGCAAACAAGGCAAAAGTAATGCAGACTACTAACTCATAACTGTACCAAACTAGATAATAAGGAAATGCACAAAAACCGACACACCAAAGGCTTGGATGTGCATGCATGCTGTGAAATGTTCAAATGATATGCAGAATACATTTTGATATGACCAAAGATGTAACAATGTAATTTACTGACCTTTGATGAAGAGAAATGATGGTGTAGCACTATTTCCGACTGCACAGCTCACAATCTGAAAACGTACATCAATCTTTAGAAAGATGCTGTATGCCCATTTCACATCACATCCATGTAAAAATTGTATGCTAAATTTTCCCTTGCAGCACTTCCTGTATAATCAATATGCTACACTGTCAGCTACCATACAAGACCCTACCCAGGACTGTCCTACATACACAAAATATGAAAAACTTCACATCAACTGAAAACTAGAGAAATGCACACTCCTAGTCAAACCATGAAATCCAACTAGAGAAATAAGCGAAGAAGATTTGCACATTTCAGCTATTCCTAGCAAGAATCATTTGGAAATGGAAAACCTGTCCCTACAATTAGACACCCCAGCATTGCACACTTTTATCATAAGAAAATTTCATTTCACAATATGAACCTTTGTATTAAAAAAAAACTGTGACCTTATTTCAGTCATTATTAAAGACACAAAGGCAACCTCTGGTTATTCCCGTCCGCCTGTGTAAACAAAAAAGCCCATACATCTTGCATAAGCGAGTTGATCTTAATTTCGATTTATGTCATGGGCACTTTAAACAATGCTGTAAACACAGCTAACCAGAACAAAGTAGAAATTAGGGGATGTCAGAGTAAAAACATTTTAAAACCCTATGCAAGAAACCAACACGCTTATACGAGATGTACCGCCCACTTTTTCTTTTCACAATGAAAAGCTTACGTAGATGAAACGCAAGTACTGTGAAGGCTGTTATTTCTGTCAAACCAAAACAAGTTTTTGCCCTCCGAATCTCACATCCCTAAATGGCACTCCAACATACAATCAAAAAGAATTTAAGCATAAAACTAAAGCAAGCAGTAAAATACACCTACCTAAAGAAAGTAGTAAAATGTCTCCTTACCAAAACCTGTGCTAAGGCCTAGACTGGGCTACGCAGTCAGTATGCAGTACAGGTGAAGATCAGTGTCCGCTATTCCTGGTTATTGGTAGGCTTTAGCTTACGAAGATGGCCGCTACCAGTATCATGCTTACCTAGGCCAGACCTCCTCAAGAACGAGTACAATTACTTGACACTACATTACAAACAACACCGAAACATAGGATACAGTAGAAAAATAATTAGCAATACACAGGGCTCAGCACGACTGTCAACACTCAAAATTCTCACGTCCTTTTCTACACTCACACCTTTAATCTAAAAATATTTTTGAAAGACCACATCAGGTAAATGAATGCACAATACTGTTAACATACTGAGTCGTAACAAAATTACAGCTGCAACAATACTGTTTATGCAAATCCTGGTAAGAAAATGAAATTTAGTAACAAATAGAAAATGTGTTCAGTTTTGGGAGTGAATGCAGATATGGAATTGCTGCGGAATGTGAACAGACAATCAAGACCAAATAGGTTTTTTGTCCAAACTATTGTCATACCATGAACTACAGGCTACACTATAAATTCTTTTGTTCGAAATTTTGCTGAATGCAAACTGCCAAACAATTTTCTTGTAACATCTTATGTTCCTAAAAGCCTATTTTATCATGGCATGACACTGGTTTAGAAATCTGGAACTGCAGCGTTCTCCTCTCTCAGAGCAACTTCAGTTTAACATCATGCATGCAACAATCCAAGTAATAATAGTGATGTACCACTTGATGTGCAAGTGTGTAATGAATAGTACACTCAGCAAAGCCAGTAAAACAAGTAAACCTATTGTTTTAAAATGTTTTATTGACCGATGAAGACAAGACTGAACACCAACCAGTACACATATTGACCGACACTTCCACGTAAAATCCAACAGATAAAAAAGCAATAAAATGTTTTTGACAATGTCGACAAATCATGGGATGGAAAAAAAAAGGATAATGTTCTTGATGACAATGTTCAATGAAACTTTGGGAACTGAAAAAGCCAGTCTTTTTCTCCCTCTCAGATGTGTAACAGTCTGTCCACTGGGAAAGGTATTGCACACCAAACTCGATTCACACCACAGACCGAAGGCTGGTAGATTTCCAGGGGAGCTAGCAGACTTAGCTCTATGACTGGTGGTGGGCAAGTTAATAGAGCTGCCTGCCTAGGGTGGGAGTGGAGTAATCCCTGCTGTACTGTAGTCAACTTGCCACACCTCTGCAGCTACAGCTTACACCCCAAGCTATGTTAGCCTGCCTGCCTGCCTGCCTTCTCTCTGCTTCTCTCATCAATCTTCCTCAGGTTCTCTTACTCACTGAGCCTACCTAGATGGAACGATAAGACAACGAAGACATCACGAGATTATTCAGACATACTGGCATTGTTAACGAAGAAACAAATAAATCACCAATCCTCATTTCCACCACATTATGTAGATCATATATCCTAAAGTACCTACAAGATAATCTTCCAAAGTACCTACAAGATCATATATCCTAAAGTACCTACAAGATCATATATCCTAAAGTACCTCCAAGATCATATATCCTAAAGTACCTATAAGATCATCATATCCTAAAGTACCTACAAGATCATCATATCCTGAAGTACCTACAAGATCATTTGCCAAAATACCTACAAAAATCATCTACCTAAATACCTACAAGAATCATCTGCCTATCAGTTCTTATGCAAACATTTTATTATGAGCTCAAGTTTTCAACACTCATTTCATTTTCCTCTCAAATTACCAATAAAAATTGTCCTTGCAATAAAAAGGCTAGATCTGGTACAATAATATTTACAGCCATTTTTATTTCAAATCTGTTTTCTCCTGTCCCAGCCCTCATCCCAAAATTGCTAATCACTAACTTGTAAAAGATGTAAATACTGACCTGAGAGAAAAGCTGGCTGTGTGTAGATGAATGGAGTTTAGCGCCTGCCGTAGCCACCACCTCCATAGCCACCGCCGCCGCCACCACCACTGCCATAGCCACCACCATATGGGCCTTGACCACGAGCTCCATACCCTCCACTCCTCATGGCACCCCCTCCGTAGCTCTCTCCATAGTTGGAACCAAAGTTGTTGTTCCATCCACCTTCAGTTTAAAACAAACAACATCTCACAATACTTGACCAGCTCATCAGCTGAAACATTCAACTGCACACTATGTCCCAGGAAAGGAGGACTCAGCTTTAAAGAAAACTTAATGCTAAGGCATGAAAATACAAAAGAAGCTAGGCAACCGATGAACGTCTTAACCAGATAAGAATCTGCTACAATATGGTAGATGTCATAGGTCTGATGAATTTCAGGTCTTCATAAAAAACCCTCTTACCTGCTTGGCTGCCATAGCCACCACCGCCATAGCTATCATATCCGCCGCCATAGCCACCTTGGTTGCCGTAGCCACCACTACCGTAACCGCCACCTGCATAAAGTTCACAGCTATCAGAAGAGCATTCAGTGACAGTTCTCACATTCTGCACTCCAAAAAATCCAGCAACACTTATGCTCATCCACACGGTTACAGAACCAATGCCATCAGTCAACTACCACCCCCACCCCAAGTACTGGTTTTACTGAACAGGCAGGCAGCGGTTAGGAAGAAAAGTGCTGTGCAGCACTATGTGCCCAACACTGAGAATTGGCCTCAGCCCTTTCTGGAGCCATCCCTTCACTTTTGCCTACTGCACACGAGACAGAGACAGGACAAGTGATGTTCAGGAAGCCATGTCCAGTTTTCCCTTTCAATGTTTCACACAATCACTGCATTTAAAAACATGTCCAATCCTTTGGGTCATCTTATATACACCCGAGCAATTAACCTGCTGATGATTCAAGCAATGTTCTGAATGGTTGTTTACATCCAGTTGGTCATTTGATCAATGTATTTGTGACCCGACATAATGTGGTTGTAAAAGGTGGTTAGCTGTAACAGAACTGTCATAAGAAATGAAATGTAAGGCAGCATATGAATTTACCCAGCATTCATGTTTGCATGTAACTGAACTGTCATAAGAAAATAAATGTAAGGCAGCATTTGAATTTACCCAGCATTCATGTTTGCATGTTCACCCCGATAGGACCATACTGGTTGACTGGCATAAAAAAAAATCCTTGCCCATTTGCCACACCAATGTATGGCAAGAATTCAACTTGTATGGCAAGGAAAAACGTGACAAGAATTCAACTGATATTATGACCCTGTGACTAGCAGCACAAACCAAGTTAACTGCAAGATTAATGGACCAACATGGCATGTATGACAACATCCCATGCTTTTGAAATTGAACCAGCTGGGAACATTGGTGGTCATGGGTCAGCAACCCTGTCTAGGTCTAGGGGGAAGCACTTTGGAGGCAAACGGGTAAAAATGACCTGTTTAGGACCAAAAACTGTCAAACACAACAGCATGCTATAAACAGTTTCCAGTCTGATCAAAACTTGCCATCAGATGAAAATAGAAGGAACCAGTCATCAACTTTGATCCACACTCACACCAATGAGGCAAGGAAAAATGTGACAAGCTGGGTTGCAAAACCTACACAGCCCGGACTAGCAGTACTGCTAACATGAGTTGAGGCAATTCCAATACTCCCTCCCAAATCAACAGGGCGCCACTGCAAATACACTGAACTTAAAAGACTTGAAACAGGGAGAGTCCACCAACCTCCATAGCTGTTGCCACCTCCATAGCCACCACCACCATAGCCGCCGCCACCACCATACTCCTGGCGACCACCTGCACAAAAATTCCATCATATCAAGGTACACATAACAGCCACAATTTAAGTCTGCATTTTCCTCACAATCATTAAAAGGCTTCGGCAGAACCATTCTTAGCATCACTACCTATCTTTTATCAAATCATTTTACGATAACTCTCTTTACAAGGCTACAGATCCACATCATCTCAATGCCATTGATGCATAGAGCAGCAGTATACCGACTGTAACTGAACAACAGATATAAGAATTTCACTTGCACAAAAGCTGAGGCAATAAACAAAATCTTCTGCTTCTTCATCTGATTTTTGTAATGTACCTCTTCCACCTCGTCCACCCCCACGTCCGCCCCCTCTACCACCACCAGCACCAGCACCACCTGAAAAACAATATTCCAAATTTAGATTCGGAACAATCCACACTATAAAATACCCAACTAAAACTTGTACTCAAAGACATCGCTGCAATGCATTCAAGCTTTGAAAAGAAACACTTTGCTTAGTTAATCTGTTGTTGCCCGACCCTCATTCCTTCCTTCCCCTGCAGTTCTCTATTTGCTTCTGCATCTTCAGTAACAAAAGTGCCTATGTGGGCACCGATCATTCTAGAAGTTTATAATCATTATTTAATTCATGTTAAAGGCAAAAAATGCTGCACAGTTTCAACTTACCCATGTCATTCTTGGACAAAGCCTTTTTAACCTCAACCTGGCGACCATTCAGATCGTGCCGCTTTTTCACTGCAACACATCAAAACAACACAACCCTGTTTGAAAATACCTGTAACAAATGGGTCAAGCTGCTAGGGCCAACACAAAGAAAAGCATGAAACAATGATGTGTACTCCCCTGGACTTTCACAGTCCAACTAATTACAAATTTCTGGCAAATCCACCTTCATTGTCACCGGCTCAATGCTGTCAAATGTTGAACATAGACTGATTCTGATGGCAATAAAGCATTTGGTAAATAACTGATCAGCGTGCGTGCAAAAGCTAGCAGAGATTTGGTTTCTCTGACCCTGGTTACATCAGTATTTCATCTGGTACCAACACTGTTCTGTTTGATGAAGGATGGAGAGACATCATGACGCCAACAATTTTCTAATTTTGTTAACACGGGCACAAAATTAGCAACAACCAAAAATTCCAACACTACCTGTGATTATCAACAGTATATATTTTTCACAGCTCAAAACACACCGAAGTTAATGTATGGATATTCATTTTTTTACTCCCTTTCAAACAAATGTGCTGCACTGATTTAATTAACCTAAGCAGATCAGTCTGTTTTACTTTAACAAATTTCAACCCATTCGGGCATGTAACTAAACCAATTACCTACAACACTGCAGTTGTAACAAAATATGAACATAGAACACAAAAACAGTCTAGGCAACAGAATACTGGGAGTGGCAATTGTCAACTGTGAGAATACTATGCGACAGGAGTTACTGTCCAGGCAATACAAAATGGGGGTACGTACAAACAGCTTTGTCAACACTGTCATGGTCCTCAAATGTGACGAAGCAGAACCCCCTGGCCTTGCCAGTGTGTTTGTCGGTGATCAGATCAACACTAGCAATTTCACCATAGCTGGCAAAGGTTTCACGGACCATGTCCTCTGTTGTGTCTTCTTTCACTCCACCAACAAACATCTTCTTCACAGATTGCTGAGATTCTGCACGGCCAGACTCCTGAAAATGATGGCCGTTGCAAGTTAAACAATTCACATTTTGTACCTGAATGGTAGATACCTGGGTAAACAAGTTGTGTTTAACCTAGAGAAAACTAGGGTTATTAGCTACAAAGACTCTCACAGGGCATACAAAAACCTCTTTAAACTGAAATCAAGCTTTATACATCAGGACCCATCTGTATGATGAGCAAATAAAGTTAAAGGCAGATAGTCCCCAAACCTTGATAAGTCCAGCTCTCATTCCATATACATGACTCCTCTATGGCCTCAGAAATGGCTAATGGCTTGTTTATTTTCCCTGGTTTTTACCAACAATGCAATGCACATGTCAAAAACTCGGAACCAATTGGAGATCGTGTGAAAACAGCCTGGTTAGTTTCAGCGAGTCAAAAGTTCAGTTGTGTACATCATTAGATTGTGACAGCCTCAATGGAGAAGTCTATGGGAAGTATGAACATCACTGGAAGTGAATTACAATAGCCTACTTTGTTTCAACTGTTGAACCTTGGGGCATATGTAACTAGAGCCATTTATGTCTAACCCGTTTTTTATACTGAAATGTAAACACTGTTGAACTGTAGTAGACATGTCAGTGACCCACCAACCAATTTCCATTTTTTTCCTGTCCCCCTCTTTATTGTCTATGCTATGTGCCTTGATGCAGGAATCCAAACTGTTTGAATAGTGGTCTTTGGAAGTACATGGGGTGGTGCTGGTCCATAAAAGTGTTCGTTTTCTCCATAATAGTAGCCCCCGTCAGTAACAGTAGCATTGGGAAGCCATTTTTATCCAGGGTTTGGGTTACTTAAATGGACAAATAAACAAATCTACTACTGTAAAAGCATCTAGGCCAGCCAGATGGTCCCAGCTGTGTTCAACACATGCCAATTTTTTCAACGTGGTAATTCTCAAGAAAATAAATGCATTATGGAGGCCCTTTATACATATGGGCATAATTCTGATATAGTTTTTAACTAAAACATTTATGACTTTCATGTACTCATTTTTTTGCATGGGTGTGCATTTTCTTAAAGCTTCTTTTGGTGTCCCTTTTGTCTGGACTGTTTGTTCCTTTTTGTGTACATGTATACATTTTTTCTTTTAAGTACCTACCTCTCTGGGCATGGCCCTTTTTGTGTCAACCTCTCGGTTGTCAACTTTGTGTGGACGGTTTGCTTGTGCTTGGTCGATTGAATCAGCATCTTTGTATGTGATAAAACCAAATCCCCTTGACCTGCAAAACAGAAATAAAATGTCACAAGTACTATTACTAATTACTACACAGACAAGCATTCATCATACCTACAACTAAAACTAAATTGCAAGAAAAAAACAAAAGCTCAACTGTCAAATTAACAATAATAATAACAGATAACTTTTGCATAGCGCTATTCTCTGGTGTACCCAAACTCACTGCGCTCAATTTAAATCAATAGTCATCAGAAGTAACTAAAGCACCACATTTTCACACTAGGAAGACAAGACAAGGTAAAAGAAAACTGTGTATTCACTGAAAAATAAATACCTCTTTGTGTTGGGATCACGCATAACAACGCAGTCAACGATTTCTCCCCAGGTTTCAAAGTGCGAACGGAGGCTATTCTCATCTGTCTCGTAGCTCAAACCACCGATGAACAATTTGCGAAACTGTTCAGCATTGGGATCGAGATCACCACTTCCAAAATCTCTGCGGCCACCACCACGTCCACCACCACGAAACTGAAACAAAAGAAATAACAATTAGTCTACTTTCCGAGCTCCATGCAGGAAGCACGACCAGTGAACCACAATCCACAATGAACAAAGGAGTGCGCGATGCATGTTCTAGAACGAATCCAACTTGCCATCATCTCTAATAAAAATGCCGTGGTTTCTAACCCACCAAAAAGGGTAGCAAGAACAAACAGCAGTTTTAGTTCTGACGATCAAGCAATCAAGAGTAGACTGTTAAACTTTACTAGTTCAGCTAATTTTATAGAAATGTTATTCAACATGGCGTCAGTCCGGGGAAAAAAAACAACTCAAAAAAGCACCGGCGACTGAAAATGTTTTAATTCCGTATTCTAGTCGGCACCTACCACTTTTAAATGATGTTCCATTTATAGCACTACACCAAAAGAATCAAAATGCAACAATTTGGAGACAAATTAAGAATACTTACCCCAGGCATTTTAATTCTTTTTCCTGAAGTAGCGTCTACGATTGAATTTCAGCTGGAGTCACCGATCGCGAGAGAAAGACAGTGGGGTCCGCGTCACGTGCTAACAGATTCAAACATTCCCATTGGCTTGATCGCGCATGTGGTACAAATGAAACATTTCCATTGGCTTGATTTTCGTGCGCATGTGCAATAGGGACCTCTTTTGAAATCCACGATGACTGGCCCTATTGTCACGACTAGATAACTCTTTGTTAAGCATGCTCCCAGTAGTTGCTTCCCTTATCTCCACCAAAGGCACGTTTTGTTTATGAAAATAAAAATCTGAAACAGAATGACTGCTAGCGTTCATCAAAATAAACCAGTATTTGATTTTTTTAAATTCGTTTATTTAACCCCTTGAGCGGTATAGAAGATTTCACCAAAGATCTCGTAACTAAAGTGTAGCGGCTATACGATCTTTGATTTCATGCAGTAAACATCAAAATCAAGAGATTGCAGTCGGCAGGAAATTACAACATTTTGCAATTTGTAAAACTGACTGACTGACTGAGGTTGCCAGCACTGGACACGAAAACAACATAGCTCAATCAACACGCAAAGGAGATAATTAGCGCTCGAAATATGTAACACAAGTACAACAAAGACCTGAGTCGCCATGCCTGCGGTAACGTCAGTCTCACCAGGCATGCGTTCAAAGGACTTTGTTCGGTCTTGAATAAAAATGAAAGGACAACATAGCTAAACCTAAAGTAGATAAGTATCCTAGCTCTACATCTCATTTTCACCGTTTAAGTGTTGTTTAAGTGTCGCCGGTTTTGTAGCTTGATAAAAGGAGATCGGCAGTTACCCTGAAATCGCCGGCATGTAGTTGAAGCCGCCGAGTAATTTGTCCTAAGAAATAGCCGCGTATGTTTTTTTTCTTCTTTCTTTTCTTTTTCTGTTTGTTTGTTTTTAACCTTTTATGCATTTGGATCAAAGTCAAGACTGCAAACTGATAAGATTATATCACACCGAACTAGTGATAACTGAAGAGGAAGTGAAAAAATTTAAACAAAAACAATCTGAACAAACAGTTGAACCGAAAAAAAGCCGGCTTGACTTTGTTCCGCACAGCTGTTGAAAGAGCCGCAACTGACTGACAGGTGCTTCGCCATTGGCCCCGGGGTACCCGACTCAGTCTCCCGGGGTACCCGACCTCTCCCGCCGTGGTACTACTGACGCGACCTCAGTCTCCCGCCGGGGTACTACCCGACCGTGCTCCCCCGCTGTGTCTCGGGGTGTTAACCCCACAACTGATCAGTCAATCTAAGTTGTACGTCGCTTCTTCTTCTTTTTTGCTTTACGTCCACTGGTAGGTAGGTAGTATTGCTTAATGTCCTCAGATGTCAGTTGACATATTAGGGACAAGTTGAGACCAAAGCCGAAAGCATGGTTCAATATAGCTTTACGTCCACGGAAACCAGAAGGCTCGTTAGGACGGACAGCCCAGGACGGCCACCTCGACTCTCACACAGCTCCTGAACTATGAACTATAGCGTAGGTAGGTAGTGTTGCTTAATGTCCTCAGATGTCAGTTGACATATTAGGGACAAGCTGAGACCAAGCCGAAGCAGGTTCAATATAGCTTTACGTCCACGGAAACCAGAAGGCTCGTTAGGACGGACAGCCTAGGACGGCCACCTCGACTCTCACACAGCTCCTGAACTATGTGACACTTTACGTCCACAGAAGCGAGGATGCTTATTAGGGACGGGGACGGGGGGGGGGGGGGGGGAGGGGGGGGGGGAGGGGGGGGGGGGAAGGGGACGAAAGAGTGAAGGCTCGACCGCGGATACTTACCGCCCGAAAAAGACCGGAGAGACCGTGGACTGTCCCCTCGCCATTGCCCAGCGACTTGTGCACTGCGCTATTGCTGTTTCAACTGCTGTGCTTGGGCAGAGTCACAAAGACAACGTCCGTTGCACTGCTGTTGACGAACAACTTGGACAACTCGGTCGAAGCGAAAGAAGTCTAACTTTCTCAGCCCAGCTCCACTGGACCTCCCTACTCATGATCTCTTCTGGGCTAACTTGTCAAGGTCCAGCTCCGTCGGCCACCTCCCTTCTCTAAGTCTCTCCATGTCTTCCCCCTCTCTCCCTGTCTTCCCCCCTCTCTCTCCATGTCTTCCCCCTCCCTCTCCCTGTCGCCCCCTCTCTCTCCATGTCTTCCCCTCTCTCTCCCTGTCTTCCCCCCTCTCTCTCCATGTCTTCCCCCTCCCTCTCCTGTCTCCCCCCTCTCTCCTGTCTTCCCCCTCTCTCTCCCTGTCTCCCCCCTGTCTCTCCCTGTCTTCCCCCTCCCTCTCCATGTCTTCCCCCCCTCTCTCTCCATGTCTTCCCCCTCTCTCTCCATGTCTTCCCCCTCTCTCTCCCTGTCTCCCCCCTCCCTCTCCATGTCTTCCCCCTCTCTCTCCCTGTCTTCCCCCTCCCTCTCCATGTCTTCCCCCCCCTCTCTCCTGTCTTCCCCTCTCTCTCTTTTGATCTCGCCTGGAACCTTGGATACTGTACGTCGCCGGACCTAGCTTTAGGCCATACTGTCACGCGGAAGAGGAGTGCTTCGGCCCGTTCTTAACTACTGGGCGAATGTTTGTTCGCCGAACATGGTTCGGACAGTTCGACAAATTTACTTGTACTGAGTAAGTAAACATGGTGCTTAACGTCCACAGAAACCGTACGGCTTGTTAGGGACGGTAGAGGGGGGTGGGGGGGGGGGGGGGAGGGGTATGGAGGTGGGGGGAAGAGGGAGGTTAATACCTATCGCTACACTGTCACCACCAGAATGACTTCTGCATTAAGATGGGCAGCGATGAGACCCATTTTAATGTTTCAGTAGGAAGTGATGGACAAAGTCACAAGACAGTGTCCACAAACCACAACCTTTTTGAAGAGAAAGGAGAGCCGAAGCGGTATCGAACCGAGGTCCTTCCGCTTACCAACCTAACGCCTTACCGCTAGGCCAAACCGGCTCACATAATTTACTTGTTCTCAACTGGCTTGTAATGAGACTAGTACAAGCTTCGGCCCGAACTTGCGGCGGATGCGCAGCAGACAGCATGATCGACTAAAATGTAGGCTAAAGTCAAGTCAAGTCAATATACTTTAATCATCCCGGGCCTCACAGGGTAATTCAACGAATTACTATCTCATTCTGGGTCTCCGAGACAAGGCTGCGCCTCCCACAAGTCAACAAATAACAAATTCCCTCCGAAGCGAGTCAACCTAGCGACACCGTCATCCATTTTTATTTTTATTTCTTCTTCATCCACAGGAGAGGCCAGTCAGAGGCAATGCTCGTCGAATGGGGCGAATGTTCCCAGAACATGTTGAGCGAAGCTTTTTGGACCCCGAACATAGCTTCGACGAATACTTCCAACTAGGTTCGTGAAGAAAAGTTCGCCCAGTTAAGAACCAACTAGGTTCGCCGAACACTTCCAACTAGGCTCGCGAACAAACATTCGCCAACGTGCTTTAGCCCCTTCACTGCCATGATGTCACCGAGAACGATCAATAAAAGTGCGAAATTTCAAATCCTTAAGCCTTTTTGTCGTCTTTTTCGCACTGGCATGTGAAAGGATTTTTATCGAAACACGTAGCACGGAAATTAGATATAAGAGCGGAAAATATACTCTCTGTTGGCGCGTCAGTGAATCTTTCAGCCTAGAAATTTTACAGGCTGTGGCAGTGAAGGGGTTAGGGTGGCGATCCGTCGTTTGAAGTGCTCGCCGAGCAAACTTAGTCACTGAAGTGGTTCCGGCCAGTACGCGGTGGTGGTGCGGAGACACTTTGAACTTCTCACGGTTGTCTCAGTCTGGCCGCAGTGACGACTGATTGAGAGATTGGTTCACTCGAGTCACTGCGGCGCGACTAAACAAAGATCGTGACCGTTTTTTATTTTTTTTCTCTTTTTTTCAGTTGTTTTGTTGTTGTGTCGCTGAGTTTTTGTTTTTGTTTGTTTGTTTGTTTGTTTTATTACGCGTCAGCCACCGGCCATCTTTACCGCGGCCGGGAAGTCTGACTACAGAACTCTCCATTTCAGAAGCCGCGTGGATGGTGTCCTTGTGACTGTTCCGCACAGCAGTTGAAACAGCAATTGCGTGGTACACTAGTTGCTACGTAATGGCCTGATGATGAAATGATGCTTAATGTCCTCAGATGCCAGTTGACATATTAGGGACAAGCTGTGACCAATGCCGAAGCATGGTTCAATAATTCTTTACGTCCACGGAAACCAGAAGGCTCGTTAGGACGGACAGCCCAGGACGGCCCACCTCGACTCTCACACAGCTCCTGAACTACGTAATGGCCGCGAAGGGACACCGCCTTAACACTTCTATTGTTCTGGCGGCGGTCCACGGCCTCCTCGGTCTTCCGGGTCAGTGCCCACGCGGTCGAGCCTTCACTCTTTTGCTCCCCCCCCACCTCCCCTTCCCCGTCCCTGATAGGCCACCTCGCCTCTGTGGACTGTAAAGCAAAATGTTTACCAGCGTGGACGCTAGTCAGTGTTCGCTCAGGGTTCCAGGCGAGATCAAAAGATCAAGAGATCTTAGAGGAGGGAGGTGGAGCTGGACCCTCAACTTAGCCCAGAAGAGATCATGAGTAGGGAGGTGAGCTGGGCTAGAAAGCTGGACTTCCTTTGCTTGAGTTGTCCAAGTTGTTCGTCAACAGCAGTGCAACGGACATTTGTCTTTGTGACTCTGGCCAAGCACAGCAGTTGAAACAGCAATTGCGCAGTGCACAAGTCGCTGGGCAATGGCGAGGGGACACCGCCTTAACACTTCCATTGTTCTGGCGGCGGTCCACGGTCTCTCCTGTCTTTTTCGGGCGGTTTCCGCGGTCGAGCCTTCACTCTGTCGTCCCCTTCCCACTCTGTCCCCGTCCCTAATAGGCCATCTCGCCTCCGAGGACGTTAAGCACCAAGAAAGACAGTGTTCGCACACTCCAGCCATCGCTTTCCGCCATCTTCCTCCAAGGAGTAAGGATGTGGTAAACTAGTACTTGGATTGAGTTTGCAGTGGATGCTGTTACGCGCCGCAACTGATGAGCTTGGTCATGGTTGAAGACATAGTATGCAGAGAAGAATATTTTTAATGTAGCCTTGGCGAACAAAGATTATAGCCCCTGTGACTTTTATTTTTTTAAATTACGTGTCAGCCACAAGCCATCCGTAGAAGGCTGACTGTATCTAGCTTCACACACACACACTGACTCTCTCTCTATCTCTCTCTCTCTCTCTCTGAAACTGACTCGGTTAACTTTTAATCAGTATACAACTTCAGATAGTGAAAACTGACCCCGTGGCTTGAAACCTATTTTTATTTTTGTATTCACATGTTTGTTTGTTTTTTGTTGAGTGTTTTTTAACTTCCTGTTCCAGCCGTGTTCTCACTGGAGATAATCATGCCCCTCCACCTCCTAGCTCAGACCTAAAAGTACATCATGTACTTCATCAGGCCCCCCCCCCCCCCCCCACCCCACACCTCCACCCCCCACCCCAGGCCACCCGAGTCAAGTTCTCAGTTTCGGCTCAATGCATCACACAGATTACTTATACACATCAGCGTTAAATAGTAAAGTTGAAAAAAGTTCGCTTCGTTAGAGAGCAACTCTTATGTTACAATATAATTTGGAATATATACTGTTTGTATGTTTCAATAATTATTATTTAGTTTACAGTGTGTCAGACCCCCGCCCTTTTTCTGGCACGGAGTTTATGTAGTTTTATGTAGATCCCGAATTTGCCAGACTGACCACTCAGATTATGCTATTCCCCCCCAACCGGCCGTTACTGATTCTCCTCCTCGACGAAACACGCCGTTTTGTTCAACAAGGTAGAAGAGATCAAAATCATAAATGCTTACGAAACTGATTTCACTGCGTCACTGTATGTGTGTGTCATTGAGTGTCTGATTTCAGTTCTTGAAGTGACGTGATGCTGGTATAGTTGCAGATTAAGTTTACTACTGTTTATTACAGAGATCAAAGGCAACGAATGTTTTACGTACATGTAAAGCATGGGTGCGTTAACAATATTAAACAAAAAGCAAGACTAAAAACTTATAAGAGGCCAGGAGAGACCACCAGTGTATTGCCCAATTGCCAGAATTGTGACCCTGCCTCTTTAGGACCACCCCACCCACACACTGACACATATACATATGACTGTAGCGAAAAACTGGGTATTGATGATAAGCTGATATTAAGACGGAGGTAGCCTGCTGTGAGAAAAGGAAAGTTTTAAGTTTGGTTTAATACAGTGATACATCGAGTCTGACGTATAAAGGGTCCTAAACTGACTCGAAAGAAATCAAAGGAGCATTTTAAAACAAAGTCCTCGATTTTTCAGTATAAGGTATCACAGTGTGTGTGTGTGTGTGTGTGTGTGTGTGTGTGTGTGTGTGTGTGTGTGTGTGTGTGTGTGTGTGTGTGTGTGTGTGTGTGGCGTGCGTGTGTTTTGTTGTTGTTTTGTAAGGCTAGGATTGTGTTGACATGTCAGTTTTGTGTTCCGTTAACAGTAAATCTAACTTTGACTTGTAATTTGACAAAACTGTGTTTTTACCCTGCCCTTTGCAGTTGATTGAGCATAAAACAGTCAAGCTGTGAAACATCAGCAAACCAGCTTCTAGCTTTATAAAAATCACACACACACACACACACACACACACACACACACACACACACACACACACACACCACCCCACCCAAAAAAAAAAAAAAGTGAAGAAGAAAAAGATGAAAAGGCTAATAACAACCAAATCTGTTAGCCTCGGCAGACTTCGAAAGATCTACGAGTATCACCAATTAGGTCTGGAACTGCCATCTCAGTCTCGACGTAAAGTTAAGATCAGTTTAAGACGGTGCTATTGACGCGTACGGGAATGCCAGTATACCGCTCAGCATCCCAGCTTTTCTCAGAAGAAGAAAAAAACTGAAAAAAAGTGTTCCGGCCCGAGTCGCTAATCGTAGCAAATACTGTATTCACTCAAACTTCACTTTCATTGCCTTCGTTTGGCTGTGCCAACATTATACGAGTCTGGCGGGCATTTTGAGTTTGAGATCGAAGTCCTTTGTCCGGCGTTCTTGGCTCTGCATGGTCGTAGTCATTGTCTATGCAGCGGACACCGCGTGGAGGCTTTCTCGCGCGTGCCACGTCATACACATTGACGTCATCATTTTCTGCGGTCCGCTCTTGCCTGCCGGCTGTCTTCGGTCCGTTTGCCGTCGTGGCGTCAGCGTGACGTGAGGTGACCATGACGTGAGAGTAGGCCGAGCGCTTGAGCCCTTTCCAGGCCCTCTGGATAGCTCTTCGGTAGTTGAGGACACTGTAAGCCTCGTCCGAGCCAGTGACGGAGCTCTGAGAAGAGTCAATACGGTAATCAAGCATCCTCAGAGATGACAAACGTCGCCCCTCACCTGCGACTTCCGGCGGTGTCCCCTCCGGCAAAAAACCGGGCAGGGAAACTCCGGCACCGCCGCCGCTTTCAGGCGGCATAGCTGGGCCGTCACCACTGTCCTCGGAGATGCAAACCTCCGTGTATTCCACGCTACCGGAAGCTGCGCTGGGCTTGTCACTTCCGGTGGGTGGTGGTCGGGTTTGCGGCTTGCCCTTGGTGACGATAGCATAGCCCATGGCGTCACGCTGAGCGCACGGCGAGGAGTTATCGGACGTGTTCCGGAGGGATTCGGGGGCCTTTTTGCGGGGCGGCGTTCCGATGCTGGCTGATTCATCATCACCTTCCGCTGTGCCGTTTGCAGAAAGGCTGGGTGGTTTTCGTCTCGAAGAGGACGACTTCTGTGGCATCCACTTGTTTCTGGAATGCGAGCCGAACACAAGAGGTAACCACACAGCAACAACAATAATAATTACTACTACTACTACTGCTGCTGCTGCTGCTGCTACTACTACTACTACTATAATAATAATAATAATAATAATAATAATAATAATGTTAATATCAATAATTTCCCCCTCCCCCCAAGTCACAGATTTGATTTAAAAGCCACTACATACCCTTCACCCGGATATAACCGTACCGGTTGATTAGCGTAAAACGAAACAAGTTACGAAATTGCTTCTTCAAATGTTGCTTTACGTCCACAGAGATTATATACCTATCGCTACACTGTCACCACCAGAATGACTTATGCATTAAGTGGGCAGCGATGAGAGCCATTTTAATGTTTCATTAATTGTGAGGGACAAAGTCACAAGACAGTGTCCACAAACCACAACTTTTGAAGAGAAAGGAGAGCCGAAGCGGTATCGAACCGAGGTCCTTCCGCTTACCAGCCTAACGGCTTACCGCTGGGCCAAACCGGCTCACTGCCGAAACTGTTCGCGAATCGTCGCCTTTACAGAAGCAGTTTCGGTAGGCAGATGCGCGGAAATGAGCAGTACCCATTCAAAGGCTTTAACCACGTACGGCAGAGTTGGGCCGAAGGCTGCCACAGAGAAAGCGAGGCTTGGTGTGCTACTTGTGTATGCACTTGACACGTCCAACGATGATGACGTCACATGTGATGGTGATGATGATGATGATGACGTCACGTCCAACCAACCAACCAGTGCCATCGTAACTGCGTATGTTATTGTCTTTTTTATTTACAGGTGAAACATTTAAGTAAGCGTATTGCTTTTGTGTTTTCTGTACCTGTTGCTTGTTGAGTTCATTCGCCCTGATATCACCGCAGTGGTTGTTGACAGGGCGTAAAGCACCAAGTTACTTACTTACTTGTTGAGTTCATGATTATGATGTAAGAATTATATATATATTTAAACACACACACACCCACACACACACACACACACACACACACACACACACACACACACAACACACAACAACAACAAACAACAACAACAACAACAACAAACAAACAAAACAACAACAACAAAAACAAAAACAACAACAACTGCAGCCACCCCCCCTCCCCCCACCGTCTGAACCAGTGACTGAGCCAGTAACCGACACACACCTGTTACCCGACACACGCCTGTTACCCGACACACACCTGTACACCTGTCACCCGACGCACACCGGTTACCCGACACACACCTGTTACCTGACATACCTGTTACCCGACACACACCTGTTGCCCGACGCATACCTGTTACCCGACACACACCTGTTACCCGACACACACCTGTACACCTGTTACCCGACGCACACCTGTTACCGACACACACCTGTTACCTGACATACCTGTTACCCGACACAGACCTGTTACCCGACGCATACCTGTTACCCGACACACACCTGTTACCCGACACACTCCTGTACATCTGTTACCCGACGCACACCTGTTACCCGACACACACCTGTTACATGACATACCTGTTACCCGACACACACCTGTTACCCGACGCATACCTGTTACCCGACACACACCTGTTACCCGACACACTCATGTACACCTGTTACTCGACACACTCCTGTACACCTGTTACCCGACACACACCTGTACACCTGTTACCAGACACACACATGTACGCCTGTTACCCGACACTCACCTGTTACAGAGGAAAACGACCAGGATGACGGACAAGAGGCTCAGCACCACCAAAACTCCAATCAGTATGGCAACTGTGCTCGAATCTGAAAGGGGTGAGGGAAACAAAAGTCACAATAAAAGATCCGCAAACAGCAGAGCGTCTCTGTAAACGACGTTTACTGATGCGTAAATGGTTCGTGGTGTCATTCGTCATTTTCTCTTTTTGACGGCTTTATTCTTTCTTTCTTTCTTTCTCTTCTCTTCTTCTTTCTTTCTTTCTTTCTTCTTTCTTTCTTTCTTTCTTTCTTTCTTTCTTTCTGCTTCTTCTTTCTTTCTTTCTTCCTTCTTCTTCTTCTTCTAATAACTAACCAACCAACCAACTAACCCACAAAATCAACCAAAGAAGCAAATACTACTGCCTCCATCCCCTTCCCCCCCTCCGAAAAAAGGCTCTTACAGTCCGTTCCGTTGGGCGCCTTTTGCGTGATGACGTGATTGCCTTCTTCGTCATGGGTGAACGTCCGAAGGTGAATGTCTGTATCTGTGTACACGTCAAAGATATGTATGACATCATTCAGACATAAAGGGACAACATCAGAAAACGACGAACACGTCACTGACTAGGATGTCTTTCGTCCATTTTCCTTGTAAACTTGTACTGGGACAATAAATATTCTGATTCTGATTTTTAACGTCAGGATGAACTTAATTTAAAACTCCGTATCGGCTTGTCCAGTTCTACAGCTCGTATAATTATGATTTGAATTCGCGATTCGACGTGAAACGGGCGTCCAGACAACTTTGAGGAGAAGATCCATGTCCTTTTCTGGGTACTCACTGTCGCCAAGAATACATTTGGAATCAATATCAATCAATATTTTTATTTTATGTCTGTTCACATCGAGGTGATATTAGACAACAAAAACAAAACAAAACAAAATATAATTATTATTTACACTAATTTCCCCACAGGACTATGAACAATTGATTTGACAATATTAGTGATAACATCATTACTATACAAAATATCTCTTACATTGTTGTAAGCATTTAAGCCATATCCTTTTTTTCTGAAATAATTATGTAGTAATAGGACATTCAAGCAGTATGTGTTTAACAGATAAGATATTTTTTACAAACGCATGTCACATTCTGTGAATATTTAGTGTTCCATGAATTTAAACGTAACTTTTAATACAATTGGAGTAACCTAGTATGTATTGCTAGTAATACTTCGGCTAAAAACAAGAGAGAGAGAGAGAGAGAGAGAGAGAGAGAGAGAGAGAGAGAGAGAGAGAGAGAGAGAGAGAATTCGACTGTTGCTAACTTGTAACCGGACATAGTAGCACATGACCTTTAGATAGTGCTTGTGCCATGGACATGCCCATGGACATGGACATGGCTTGTGCAACAGTTTTGTTCGAGGGCAGACGCTGATCTCATGATCGGGGGGGGGGGGGGGGGGGGCTGTCGTAAAATTCTGATGAGCTACTGGGAATAGTGAGTTACGCACCCCTTTCACACAGCACTTGAAGCGTGATACCCGTGCAACTTTCAAAGGTGAAGGTCGGGCCGCCCTTGCCCACAGACATGGTCAGACAGGCGCTTTTACCGTGCTGATGGTAGCTCACTGGGGTCTTCACCACAGTACCTATAACGTACAGTACAACACATGGTCAGACAGGCGCTTTTACCGTGCTGATGGTAGCTCACTGGGGTCTTCACCACAGTACCTATAACGTACAGTACAACACATGGTCAGACAGGCGCTTTTACCGTGCTGATGGTAGCTCACTGGGGTCTTCACCACAGTACCTATAACGTACAGTACAACACATGGTCAGACAGGCACTTTTACCGTGCTGATGGTAGCTCATTTGTTTTTAACAAGTCCCCAAAAAAAAAAATCCACAAAACATTTTAAAAAGTCCCTTTTTAAAAGCCACCAACTTTTCAAAAAATTTAACAAAAAAAAAAATCCCCTGTCGCTTCAGAGAAACGCATCAGACTGATAAGTACACTAAATTACAGCTACATCCGACTGGGAAAAAGGGGGAAAGGGGGAAAGGAAAACCTGTGTGTGTGTGTGTGTGTGTGTGTGTGTGTGTGTGTGTGTGTGTGGAAAAAAGGGGAGGAGAGAGAGAAGAAGGAAGGGGAGAGAGAGAAAAGAGAAGAGAGAGAGAGAGAGAGGGAAAAGGGAGGGAAAAAGAAGAAAAAGGAGGAAAGAAAATGTGGTAAAAGAGAGAGAGAATCCCGGACAATGTATGAGTGAGCACTGCACAGAACTAGGAAGAAGTAATGGAATACAAATGTGTACATTTACGGTATAGGAGTAAGCAGAGGTGCTTGGACTATTTTTTAGCGATAAAGCTCACGGTGGGTCGCACAATCGAAAGCGAGATTGGGCACAGTATTGGTTCAAGCTCAAGTGTTGCTTTACGTCCACAGAGACCATAAGGACCATTAGGGACGGGGAGCCCAGGCCGACGGCCTCCCAGACTTTCACACAGCTCCTGAGCTCTCACAGTATTGACCTTCAATCATTCTTAATCGATGAGCTAATTAAATAAGTCACAGTCGTTCGGGTGGCGAGTTTCGAAGAGAGGTTGGAATTTTCAGCCAAAAATAGCGCTCTAACCTCCCTTTCGACCTACGTGACCCGCCGTGATCTAGTTCGCTCAAATAACCCCAGGTCAATACCGTGGTATCCAATTCAGTTTCAGTCGCTTTCGATATCAGTGTGACCCGACGTGAACTCCTCCGTGAATATTTTAGAATGGTCAGCTGGGACAAATAATAATCAATGCATTTCTAAAATGCGCCGCCGAGGGCCTTTATGACTATACATAAATTATGTGCATCTCAAAGCGGCGCTGTACACGAAACGTTACAGCACACAGCCTAATTTAACTATGCATTATATATTTCACTCTATCCCTCCCTCTCAGTCCCCCGCATCCACACACACACACACACACACACACACACACACACACACACACACACACACACAGCTCGCTTATGACTATACATATGTGCATCTCAAAGCGGCGCTGTACACGAAACGTTACAGCACACAGCCTAATTTAACTATGCATTATATATTTCACTCTATCCCTCCCTCTCCCCGGCATCCACACACACACACACACACACACACACACACAAGCTCGCTTATGACTATACATATGTGCATCTCAAAGCGGCGCTGTACACGAAACGTTACAGCACACAGCCTAATTTAACTATGCATTATATATTTCACTCTATCCCTCCCTCTCCCCGGCATCCACACACACACACAAGCTCTCTTATGACTATACATATGTGCATCTCAAAGCGGCGCTGTACACAAAACGTTACAGCACACAGCCTAATTTAACTATGCATTATATATTTCACTCTATCCCTCCCTCTCCCCCGCATCCACATACACACACACACACACAAGCTCGCAACCCCGCTCCCCCTGCCCCCCCCCCACCCCCCCGCTCCCAATCACTCCCCCTCCCCCTCCCCCCCTTCTCAAAATAATTAAAAGGGATCAAACATTCTGCAGTACCATCCAGCCACAGCGAAACGTTTTGGCGGCTCAGCCCAACCCAGTAGCTCTGTCCTCGGTTCAGCTCCTTTTCCACTTCCGGTAAACACGTGCTTACGTCACGTGAGAGTGTCATGAGTTGCCTGCCGCTGTTCATACACGCCCTCTGGGCGTTTCTCCACGTCTTGCTTGATGCCGGAGGGTGCTCGGCCCACAGGTGTTTTATGTGTTGGCTTCCAACTTGACGGACGGTTCCTGAGACAGTTAAATGAGTAAACATGGTGCTTAACGTCCACAGAAACCATTAGGCTTATTAGGGACGGGGAGAAGGGGGGTGGGGGGGGGAGCGGGTATGGAGGTGGGGGAAGAGGGAGATTATATGCCTATCGCTACACTGTCACCACCAGAATGATTCCTGCATTAAGATGGGCAGCGATGAGAGCCATTTAATGTTTCATTAGGAAGTGAGGACAAAGTCACAAGACAGTGTCCACAAACCACAACCTTTTGAAGAGAAAGGAGAGCTCAGCGGTATCGAACTGAGGTCCTTCCGCTTACCAGCATAACGCCTACCGCTCGGCCAAAGTTCGGCTCCAATTGAGGAGGTCAAACAGTAAAGTAAACATGGTGCTTAACGTCCACAGAAACCTAAGGCTTATTAGGGACGGGGAGAAGGGGGGTGGGGGGGGAGGGGTATGGAGGTAGGGGGAGAGGGAGATTATATGCCTATCGCTACACTGTCACCACCAGAATGATTCCTGCATTAAGATGGGCAGCGATGAGAGCCATTTTAATGTTTCTGTAGGAAGTGACGGACAAAGTCACAAGACAGTGTCCACAAACGGCCACAACCTTTTTGAAGAGAAAGGAGAGCCGAAGCGGTATCGAACCGATGTCCTTCCGCTACCAGCCTAACGCCTTACCGCTAGGCCAAACCGGCTCAAATTTAGCGTACATCCTCTAGGAGGAGTTTATGTACCTTGCGTTTACTCGCACGCAAGGTGAGAGTTACCGCAGGCGACTCAGGTCTTTGTTGAGTTGTTTGTGTTTGTGTGACGTCTTTTCAGCGAGATAAAAACTCCCTCGTGAGTGATTCTGCACTCAGTTCAGGAGCTGTGTGAGAGTCGAGGTGGACGTCCTGGGCTGTCCGTCCTAACGAGCCTTCTGGTTTCCGTGGACGTAAAGAATTATT
>JABMCL010000428.1:140000-150000 GCA_018857735.1 Alviniconcha marisindica | reverse complement strand
CACGCACGCACGCACGCACGCACGCACAGCACGCACGCACACACACACACACACACACACACAAAGAAGCTGGAGAAACAGAAGAAGTACTGAGACATGAGAAGAAGAACAAAAAAGGGCAAGAAACAAGACCACCACCACCACCCCCAATCCACCCCCTCCCTCCACCACCCTAAAGAAACAACAACAACAACAAAAGAAAGAAAAGAAGACACCAGAGGAGGAAGACACCAGAAGAAGAAAGAGGAGGAGGCAACTGGTAGAGGAAGAAGAGCGGCACCACCAGCAACACCACCACCACCAGCAACACCACCACCACCAGCAACACCACCGCAACCACCAGCATAACCACCACCAGTAACACCACCACCACTACCACAACCACCAGCACCACCACCACCACAACACCACCACCACCACCAGTAACATCACCACCACCACAACCACCAGTAACATCACCACCACCACCACCACAACCACCAGCAACACCACCACCACCAGTAATACCACCACCACCATCTCCACCACAACCACCGGCAATACCACCACCACTACCACAACCACCAGTAACACCACCACCACCACCAGTAACACCACCACCACAACCACCAGCAACACCACCACCACCACAACCACCAGCAACACCACAACCACCAGTCTGGACTGACTGCAAACTCCGCATTTTGTCGAAAATATTTTATTCCTCTGAATAAAGAGCAGGGAACCGAACAGCAACAAAATGGAAGAATGGATCCGCCACACTCTCTTTTTTCCTTGACTGTAAGTAACACAGAAAATAAATGAGTACGGGAACAGCATCTGGGCCCGTATGCATGAAGAGCAAATAAAGTTAAAGACATATATAGCTTCTAATCCCGATTAGCTAAAGAGTCCGCAAGAGAAATGAGGCCGAAGGTCAGACTGACCCACCAATCCGTCCGCTGTCACATGACACTGCAATCCGTCAGTTCAAGGTCAAACGCGCCGTTTCGCAAAAACGTTAGCATTCCTTGCATAGCCCAGAATTTGAAGAAGAAAAACAAACTTTGTTTTGTTTTGTTTTTGTTTTGAGTTATTTGTAGTGATTTCAAAATTATTATTTTTTAGATAAAGCAGACATTTTGGTCCGGTAGAATAGTCCTATCTTCGCTCCACACATGCCGATTTTTTTCATTGTCGTCGCCGTTCAAAAGATAAACGCCGATAAAGGGGCTGTTTGTTCTTCATGCATACGGGCCCTGTACACCAACAAAGATAATAAACGGTAGCAGCGAATGGTACGAGTAAGGGCGAAGCGAAAACAATTGCACAATATGACAAATGAATCTGTAATGCTGTTCAACGTTCGGAATAGGGTATCACACGAAACGGCTACCAATCACTCGGTTTTTATTATGCCATCCTTGTAAACACTCCATTTTAACGAAACGTCGTTTCTTCGGTAACAGTACCGTTACTACTTCTCATGTAAACATAAACGCAATGCAAAAACTAAACGTTTAAGCAGTCTTACACACATTTTGACACGATTTGAAGCATCCCGGATTACAGGATTATACGAACGACACACGATAAATCAATGAGTGAATGAAATGCAGGTGTAAATTTAAAAAAAAAAAAAAAAAAAAAAAATGTACAAGGACACCTCTCTGTAACACAAACACAGTGAATATCGTTTCGTGAAACATATTAATCATTGTGTTCTTCAAAAATGTCACTGACAGGAGAGAGGAGAGAGAGAGAGAGAGAGAGAGAGAGAGAGAGAGAGAGAGAGAGAGAGAGAGAGAGAGAGAGAGAGAGAGACACACACACACACACACAGAGACAGAGACAGAGAGACAGAGAGAGACAGAGACAGAGAGACAAATAGAGAAAGAAGAAGAAGAAGAAGAAGAAGAAGAAGCAAGAAGAAGCTAGGATCTAGGAATGTAGTTCTTACACACATCATGTTTGCATATTTTGCATATTTTGTGACCTAATACTGGTTGGTTAGACACGAAGTAGATGATCACTTGTTAGAAAGTGTCAGAGTGAGAACATCAGTTGTTGGCCGAGATAGTTTGGGCGGGGAGGGGGGGGGGTAAGGGGAAAAGAGGGGAAAAGACGAGGGGGGGGGGGGGGGGGGGAGGGAGGAGGGGGGGGGGGGGGGGGATTTATCACACAAGCTTCAGATTACTTTCGAAAACGAAAATAAGGACAGTGTTTGTTTTCACTGAAGCTCAAATCATAATATTTGAACAACAGATTTATCACACAAGATCCAGATTACTTTCGAAAACGAAAATACGGACAGTGTTAGTTTTCACTGAAGTTCAATTCATATTTGACCAACAGACAATTAATTCAAGATGACACGTCGCGGTACCTTCAAAACTGAAATAAAAAATAAAAAAATAAAAAATTGAAGAGCCGGATCAGAGACGACAATAAATAACGAGACTAGAACAGATATTTCGACTCCATACCTATTCACACGACAGGATATACCACTATTTGCAGAACAATTCGACTGTCGTTTGTTAAGACTATTTTTCAATCCATGATAAAGAAAACATTTTTTAACAAAAGGTCGGTATTTTGGGCGATACTATTCGTATCTCAGTGTTATTAGATCTTTTTTGGAGAGTTAAATATTTTTGGCCATAAAGCAAAAGCTCTGTAGTTCTTTGGCTCTTAAAATATATACAGCACGGAACAAAAGCATGCCTGATCTCTAAACAAGAAGTTAAGAAAAATAGTGGACACGTATAATTATATAAGGTCTTCGAAAAAGCGCAGTTTTGGCGTTGCACTGTTTTTGTTTTGAAGCTTTATTTCTCCAGTACGTACAAAAAGAAAACGTAACCATATTACAAAAAGTAAATACAATGTGAAAGCAGTAATTGTTGACACGAAATGAGCACGTGCAGCATATCGCTCAGACTGATACATGGGACCGGACTGCTGAAGGTCAGACTGACCCACCAATCCGTCCGCTGTTACATGACACTGCAATCTGTCAGTTCAAGGTCAAACGCACCGTTTCGCAAAAACGTTAGCATTTCTTGTGAATTAAAAAATATTTTTTAAAGGATTTTTTTCTCTCTTAAAACTAAACAAAACAAAAAAAACATAACAAAAACCAACTTCTACAACTAAAACTCGTTTTTTTTTTTTTTCTTTTTTTTTAATGATTTATTTATAATTATAGCATTTCAAAACTAAACACCAGCTGTCTCAAATCTTTGGGTGTTATTTATTTTTTCTGTTAAACCGTTTGGCTGCAACTGACAACTTCATCATTTTTAACCTCCGCCCCCCTCCCCTACCCCACCCACCCTCCCCATCAGTCACCCTACCCCTCCATCCACACCCCTACCAGAAAGTCCACCACCGAAACAAACTTAAATTTTTTGTTTGGATTTTTCTCCGTGACTCCTTAAATTAAAAAACAACAACAAAAAAACAAAAAAAAACTTATTCTTCTGTTAATTTTCACAACCCATGTCTTTCTTTGTTGTTCTTGTTGCTGACGAAGAAAAGCAGTCGTCGCACCAGCAGCAGGATCCGACATCTTCGTCGTCGGACATTCTCCATCCTTCCCGAAAAATCCCTTTGCGGGTGTGACAACTTCTGTCCGAAAGGCCGGACCGACAGGGCATGTCTAGAAGAGCGTGAACTGCCGGTTTGTTAGTGCCATGGTATCCACGAAGCTGGAAAAAGACGTAGAGAACAATGTAATGGTACAGCAGAACAAGAACAGTATGACAGTACAACAGAACAAGAACAATATGACATACAACAGAACAAGAACAATATGACAGTACAACAGAACAAGAACAATATAATAAAATTGCCCCTCGTGGAATAGTTAAAAGGTTTTTTTTGAATTGGATTGAATTGAATTGAATAGTACAACAGAACAAGAACAATATGATAGTACAACAGAACAAGAACAATATGACAGTACAACAGAACAAGAACAATATAATAAAATTGCCCCTCGTGGAATAGTTAAAGTTTTTATATATAATTGGATTGAATTGAATTGAATTGAATAGTACAACAGAACAAGAACAATATATAGTACGATAGAACAAGAACAATATATAGTACGATAGAACAAGAACAATATAATAAAATTGCCCCTCGTGGGATAGTTAAAAGTTTTTTTTTTAATTGGATTGAATTGAATTGAATAGTACAACAGAACAAGAACAATATGATAGTACAACAAACAAGAACAATATGACAGTACAACAGAACAGAACAATATAATAAAATTGCCCCTCGTGGAAAATTAAAGTTTTTAAAAATTGGATTGAATTGAATTGAATTGAATTGAATTGTACAACAGAACAAGAACAACATATAGTACGACAGAACAAGAACAATATAATAGTACAACAGAACAAGAACAATATAATAAAATTGCCCCTCGTGGAATAATTAAAGTTTTTTTTAAAAATTGATTGAATTGAATTGAATTAATAGTAAACAAACAAGCAATATGAAGTACAACAGAACAAGAACAATATGACAGTACAACAGAACAAGAACAATATAATAAAATTGCCCCTCGTGGAATAATTAAAAAAAAAATTTCTAAATTGGATTGAATTGAATTGAATTGAATAGTACAACAGAACAAGAACAACATATAGTACGATAGAACAAGAACAATATAATAGTACAACAGAACAAGAACAATATATAGTACGATAGAACAAGAACAATATAATAAAATTGCCCCTCGTGGAATAATTAAAGTTTTTATATATAATTGGATTGAATTGAATTGAATTGAATTGAATAGTACAACAGAACAAGAACAACATATAGTACGATAGAACAAGAACAATATATAGTACGATAGAACAAGAACAATATATAGTACGATAGAACAAGAACAAGAACAATATATAGTACGATAGAACAAGAACAATATATAGCACGATAGAACAAGAACAATATATAGTACGACAGAACAAGACGACTTCAAACGTGGGTTGTTCTCGTTGGCCTAATGAGACGGTGGAAAGAGTGATTATTCTGTAACGTCCCTGTTTTCGGAACGGTGTTTTTCGTATTATTATTCAGAGTTACTCTTAAGGTTGTTACATGGCAGGTGCCACGTGAAACTGCTGTGTGTGTGTGTGTGTGTGTGTGTGTGTGTGTGTGTGTGTGTGTGTGTGTGTGTGTGTGTGTGTGTGTGTGTGGTGTGGTGTGTGGTGCGTGAGTGAGCGTGCGTGCGTGCGTGCGTGCGTGCGTGTGCGTGCGTGTGCGTGCTGCGTGCGTGTGTGTGTGTGTGTGTGCGTGGTGTGTGTGCTATGTCGGTGTCAAAGCGGGGTGATGGCAAAATATAAGAGAGAGAGAGAGAGAGAGAGAGAGAGAGAGAGAGAGAGAGAGAGAGAGTGTACGTGCGAGGTGCGTGCGCCGGATGTGTGCGTGCAGAGTAGTGGTGAGAAGAGCGCCGCGCGCGTATGCGTTGTGTGCTGTTGTCGGGGATGTAATACGTATCATGACGTTGTTTTACTGTAGAATGTCGCCGTGCACGTAAAACCGCTATCTCTGCACGCAGTAGTAACTGTAGGTTTATGTACTAATCAGTGCCACATAATCACCTGACCATCTGTGACACGGAGTAACAACTGTAGGTGCATGAACTAATTAGCATTACGTAATCACTTGCTAATCTCGGACACGCAGTAATAACTGCAGGTGTATAAACTATTCAGAGTTACGTAATCACTTGCCAGTCTCCGACATGCAGTAATATCTGTAGGTGCATGAACTAATTTGCATTACGTAATCACCTTTATAATCTCCGGGCACGCAGTAATAACTGCAGGTGTATAAACTATTCAGAGTTACGTAATCACTTGCCAGTCTCCGACATGCAGTAATATCTGTAGGTGCATGAAGTGATAAATATCACGTAATCACCTGATCATCTCCGACATGCAGTAATATCTGTAGGTGCATGAACTGATAAATATCACGTAATCATCTGATCATCTCTGACACACAGTAATAACTGTAGGTGCATGAACTAATAAATATCACGTAGTAACCTGCTCATCTGTGACACGCAGTAATAACTGTAGGTGCATGAACTAATAAATATCACGTAGTAACCTGCTCATCTGTGACACGCAGTAATAACTGTAGGTGCATGAACTAATAAATATCACGTAGTAACCTGCTCATCTGTGACACGCAGTAATAACTGTAGGTGCATGAACTAATGAATATCACGTAGTAACCTGATCATCTCTGACACGCAGTAATATTTGTAGGTGCATGAACTAATAAATATCACGTAACCACCTGATCATCTCTGACACGCAGTAATATCTGTAGGTGTATGAACTAACAAGTATCACGTAATCACCTGATCATCTCTGACATGCGGTAATATCTGTAGGTGTATGAACTAATAAATATCACGTAATCACCTGCTCGTCTGTGACACGCAGTAATAGCTGTAGATGTATAACTAAACAAGTATCACGTAATCACCTGCTCATCTGTGACACGCTGTGATAACTGTAGGTGTATGAACTAATCAATATCACGTAATCACCTGCTCATCTGTGACACGCTGTGATAACTGTAGGTTTATGAACTAATAGGTATCACGTAATCACTTTCTCATCTCAGACATGCAACGATACCTGTAGGTTTATGAACTAATCAGTACCACATCATCACCTGATCATCTGTGACACGCTGTATAACTGTAGGTGTATGAACTAATCAAGTATCACGTAATCACCTGCTCCAACTCAACGATACCTGTAGGTTTATGAACTAATCAGTACCACATCATCACCTGATCATCTGTGACACGCTGTAATAACTGTAGGTGCATGAGCTAACAAGTATCACGTAAGCACCTGCTCCAAACTCCAAGCACTGGTTTACGACATCCTTCCTTTGGAGGAAGGTGCCGGAAAGGGATGTTCGGAGTGTGCACCTGCTCATCTGTGACACGCAGTAATAACTGTAGTTGCATGAACTAATAGGTATCACGTAATCTCCTCGGATCATCTCTGACACGCAGGAATAACTGCAGGTGAACTATTCGGAATCACGTAATCACTTGCCAATCTCTGACATGCAGTAATATGTGTAGGTGCATGGGTGAGCTAATCAATATTACGTAATCACCTGCCAATCTCTGACATGCAGTAATATCTGTAGGTGTATGAACTAACAAGTATCACGTGTTGTCGCATTGTTAAGTAGTCAGTGTGTGTGTGTGTGTGTGTGGTGTGTTGTGTGTGTGTGTGTGTGGTGTTGTGTGGTGGTGTTTGTGTGCGTTTATTTAAAAATAAAATAAAAAATTTATAATACTTTATGGAAATTGCTTTGGTAAGACTATGCTCAACATGCGTATAGAATATCATATTTAGGTTAATATGTATCATGTGAGCGCTCAGGGCGTTGATGAGCGCATGATAAATGTACATTATTATTATGATTATTATTATTATTATCAGATTATTATTATTATTATTATTATTATTATGATTATTATTAATCACCTGCTCATCTCGCTCTTGATGCGCGGTTTCCTGGGTACGTGAGTCCACGGTCTCGTCACGCTCAGAGGGGCGTCCTTGTTGCACCACCCGCACTCGCTCGCCGTTGTAGGCGGGTAGAAATACAGCGTGTGGGGTGCTGAAACCATCCGTGTACTGAGTTACGACATGACTGAAACAACCCGTGCAATGAATCACTGCACGACTGAAATAACACGTGGAATGAATTACGTTACTAAAACAACCCGTGCAATGCGGAATCACTGCACGACTGAAACAACACGTGGAATGAATTACGTTACTAAAACAACCCGTGCAATGAATCACTGCACGACTGAAACAACACGTGGAATGAATTACATTACTAAAACAACCCGTGCAATGAAATCCACTGCAACCCGAAAATGGGAAACAACACCCTGCAATGAATTAGCATTACTGAAACAACCCGTGCAATGAATCACTGCACGACTGAAAAAAATTTTTTAAAAAAAAAACCCGTGCAATGAATCACTGCACGACTGAAACAACACGTGGAATGAATTACATTACTAAAACAACCCGTGCAATGAATCACTGCACGACTAAAACAACCCGTGCAATGAATCACTGCACGACTGAAACAACACGTGGAATGAATTACGTTACTAAAACAACACCCTGCAATGGGGAAACACTGCACGACTGAAACAACACGTGGAATGAATTACATTACTAAACAACCCGTGCAATGAATCACTGCACGACTGAAACAACCCGTGGAATGAATCAGCACGACAAAAACAACACGTAGAATGAATACATGAAGAAAAAGAAATGACAGCAGGACTGAAACAACAAAAAGTGAAATGAATTACATATAAAACAACCCGTGCAATGAATCACTGCACGACTGAAACAACACGTGGAATGAATTACATTACTAAAACAACCCGTGCAATGAATCACTGCACACGACTGAAACAACACGTGGAATGAATTACATTACTAAAACCACCCGTGCAATGAATCACTGCACGACTGGAAACAACACGTGGAATGAATTACATTACTAAAACCACCCGTGCAATGAATCACTGCACGACTGAAACAACCCGTGCAATGAATGACTGCACGACGGAAACAACACGTGGAATGAATTACATTACTAAAACAACCCGTGCAATGAATCACTGCACGACTGAAACAACACGTGGAATGAATTACAGTTACTAAAACAACCCGTGCAATGAATCACTGCACGACTGAAACAACCGTGGAATGAATTACATTACTAAAACAACCCGTGCAATGAATCACTGCACGACGGAAAAACACGTGGAATGAATTACATTACTAAAACAACCCGTGCAATGAATCACTGCAGACTGAAACAACACGTGGAATGAAATTACATTACTAAAACAACCCGTGCAATGAATCACTGCACGACTGAAACAACACGTGGAATGAATTACATTACTAAAACAACCCGTGCAATGCGGAATCACTGCACGACTGAAACAACACGTGGAATGAATTACATTACTAAAACAACCCGTGCAATGAATCACTGCACGACTGAAACAACACGTGGAATGAATTACGCATTACTAGAAACAACCCGTGAATGAATACACTACAGGACTGAAACAACCCGTGAATGAATCACATACAGGACTGAAACAACACGTGGAATGAATTACGTACAAAACAACACGTGCAATCGAATCACTGCACGACTGAAACAACACGTGGAATGAATTACATTACTAAAACAACCCGTGCAATGAATCACTGCACGACTGAAACAACCCGTGCAATGAATCACTGCACGACTGAAACAACACGTAGAATGAAGTACATTACTGGAAGAAAAAAAGAAAGAAGAAGAAAGAAAGAAACAAACAAAAAAAAAAATGAAATTAAATAAAAACAACCCGTGCAATGAATCACTGCACGACTGAAACAACACGTGGAATGAATTACATTACTAAAACAACCCGTGCAATGAATCACTGCACGACTGAAACAACCCGTGCAATGAATCACTGCACGACTGAAACAACCGTGGAATGAATACGACATACTAGAAACAAACAACCACTGGAATAATCACGAATACAGGACTAAAACAACCCGTGGAATGAATACGACATACAGGACTGAAACAACCGTGGACTGAACTACACATACAGAACTAAATAACCCGTGGACTGAACACGACATACAGGACTCAAACAACCCGTGGACTGAACTACGACATACAGGACTCAAACAACCCGTGGACTGAACTACGACATACAGGACTCAAACAACCCGTGGACTGAACTACGACATACAGGACTCAAACAACCCGTGGACTGAACTACGACATACAGGACTAAACAACCCGTGGACTGAACTACGACATACAGGACTCAAACAACCCGTGGACTGAACTACGACATACAGGACTCAAACAACCGGTGGACTGAACTACGACATACAGAACT
>JABMCL010000428.1:67500-135000 GCA_018857735.1 Alviniconcha marisindica | reverse complement strand
TACACCTTGCGTATGTGGCTTTGCATGAAGTGACACTTTAACCCCTTCACTGCCATGACTGATGTCACTGGAAAACGACCAATAAAAGTGCGAAATTTGAAACCCTTCAGCCTTTTTGTCTTCTTTTTCGCACTGGCATGTCAAAGGATTTTCATCAAAACACATAGCAATGAGAGTAGATTTGTCAAAGGACCGGAAAATTTACTATTTGCAAGCGCGTCCGTGCATCTGTCAGCTCGGAAATTGTGCAGGCTGGGGCGTGAAAGGGGGGTTAAAAGGTGTTCCCGAACGTGCGCAGCGGTTTCATGGCACCAGCCGTAACCAAATCCGCTCTCTCTCTCTACTTCTCGTCGCTCTCCTCTGTCTCTCTCTTGACAGGGTCCTCCTCTCCTCTCTCTGCAATCTCTCCGTCTCTCTCTCCACACAGCACACACACACAAACTCCCAACTACCTGTCTCTCTCTCTCTCTCTCTCTCTCTCTCTCTCTCCCCCACACACACATCTACTCTCTCCTCATCTCTCTCTCTCTCTCATCTCTCTCACATCTCTCTCTCTCCAAATACCGCTGTAACCTCTTCGGTGGATATTCAAAATTGGCACGTTACAGTACAGTTACTCCGAGCTCAGGAGCTGTGTGAAAGTCGAGGTATCCCTCTTGGGCTCCTGGTTCCTAACCGTCCTTATGGTCTCTGTGGACGTAAAGCAACCCTGAACCAGAACCACGTGTGACAAGATCGCAGTAAGTCAGCCCGAGAGCAGAGAACAGCGTCATGTAAAAGCGACCAGTAATGATAATGTCTCTGATCATAGTTCAGGAGCTGTGTGAGAGTCGAGGTGGCCGTCCTGGGCCGTCCGTCCTAACGAGCCTTCCTGGTTTCCGTGGACGTAAAGCTATATTGAACCGTGCTTCGGCATTGGTCTCAGCTTGTCCCTAATATGTCAACTGACATCCGAGGACATTAAGCAACACTACCTGCCTAATATCTCTAAGAAAACTCGCGATCAGAATCGCTAGGCTATCGATCGCCTGAGAGTGTGAAATATCAACCAAGCATTATATGCACTCGATAACTGAGCACGATTACCGTGCTGTTAGAGAACGATTAAAAGCAGTCATATGTGTCTGTGATGGCATGTGTTGTACGTGTGCTGACACGCACATTTAAATATAGTTTGTTCCTTGTTCGTCGCTATGTTTATGTACAACGCAGAGACGTGAGTTTAACTTCTACTTGAAGAACAGCGCGCTACGAGAGCAAGTTAGTATTACTGACATCAAGATACTCATACTCACGCTCATACTCATTACTTCAAGAGTATTACGAGTAGTTACACTTTTTTGGTTTTGTTTGGTCTTATTGTCTGTTTCTGAACTCTTACAACTATATTATATTTAGTTGGCTGACAGAAACCTGAGAGAACAAACACAGCAGCGAAAAGGAATCGACTGACACACTCTTGTAGTAAATTTGAAGCTTGAATTTTTCAAATATCCGACTCATCATTTACATTTTGTACTAAAATGTATTATGGCATTATGTCCTCATTTTACATGCAGTCGAAAGGAAAATTTCTATGTTATTCATAGACAATTAAAGAATCTATATTCTCAACTATATGTTTGCCTCAAACACTCGCCACTCTGATTTTTCTTCTTTCAAGACCGCCCTCAAGACGCACCTGTTCAATAACTATTTCTAAACTGTTTTTTGTTGTTGTCCACTCTTCTTTTCTTTCTGACTTGCGCACGTGCGTGCGTGTGTGTGTCAGTGTGTGTGTGTGTGTGTGTGTGTGTGTGTGTCAGTGTGTGTGTGTGTGTGTGTGTGTGAGGAGAGAGAGAGAGAGAGAAGAGAGAGAGAGAGAGAGAGAGAGAGAGAGAGAGAGAGAGAGAGAGAGAGAGAGAGTCTTTCTTAGTATTATTGTCAAGCGCCTTGCGCTCCTATCTTGCGTGGCAAATAAATCCCCTTTATTCTTTTTTCTTTCTTAGTTTCAGAATCATTCTGGCAGTGACAGTGTCGCGCCGCTGAGTATATTCTCCCTCTTCCTCACACATCCTGGAGTCTCGGGTCTCCGAGCATCGCTTTCCGGCACCTTCCTCCGCAAACTTCGTTCACCGGCTGCTATACCAGGCGTAGCTTATTGTATCAGTCTCTGGCTTTGTTCCGCACAGCTGTTGAAACAGCACTTAGCGGAGTACACAAGTTGCTTGGCACTGGCGGGGTCCCCACCACCGGCTTAACGTTATTGTTCTGGCGGCGGCTGAGGGTCTTTGCGGGTCGAAGCGTTTGGACGAGCTATTCATCTCTAACTTCCCACCCACCCCCACCCACCCCCCTTTGCCCGTCCGTAATAAGTCTTATGGTTTCTGTGGACGTAAGGCACCATGTTTACTTGTCAGTCTGTCTCAGAGCTCACGTGTTTACTTATCAGTCTGTCTCAGAGCTCAGGAGCTGTGCCACAGTTCAGGAGCTGTGTGAGAGTCGAGGTGGCCGTCCTGAGCTGTCCGTCCTAACGAGCCTTCCGGTTTCCGTGGACGTAAAGAATTACTGAACCGTGCTTCGGCATTGGTCACAACTTGTCCCTAACGTGTCAACTGACATCTGAGGACATTAAGCAACACTTCATCATCATCATCATCATCATCAGGAGCTGTGTGTCGAAGTCGAGGTGGCCGTCCTGGGCTCCTCGTTCCTAACAGCCCTTATGGTCCGTGTGGACGTAAAGCGACACTCGAACTGGGACTGTCAATCTGAGCTTAATCCGAGGACATTAAGCCCCGCAGCACCGTATCAGTCCGAGCAGAGACTGTAGGTTTTTCTGGTCTGAGTGTCAGTGACTGAGTCGGTCTGAGTGTCAGTGACTGAGTCGGTCTTGGGGGCTTAGCGTAAGGCGTTAGGCTGACGAGCAGAAGGACCTCGGCTCGATTTCGCTTCGGCTCTCCTCTCCGCTGTTCAGAAGTTGTGGTCTGCGGACACTGTCTTGTGACTTTGTCCCTCGCAGTCAAGTTAATGAAACGTTAAAATGGCGCCACCTCGTCGCTGTCCGTCTTAACGCAGGAGCCATTCCGGTGATGGCAGTATAGCGTTTGGTGGTCTCCCTCTTCCACCCGCCTCCTTCGGACGCAAACTCGGCGTTAACCCCTTCACTGCCAGAGCCTGTAAAATTTCCGGGCTGAAAGATGCAGTATATTTTCCGGTCCTATATCACATCTGCCTTCAATGCTATGCGTTTTGATGAAAATCCTTTCAGATGCCAGTGCGTAAAAGAAAAGAAAAAGGCTTAAGGGTTTCAAATTTTGCACCTTTATTTGTCGTTTTCAAGTGACAGTCATGGCAGCGAAGGGGTTAAAATTTTGCAATCAGCCTGAGCTGTCTGTTACAAATTTACTACTGTTTGAGCACCAATGAAAAACTGTCCGATAACTGACAGGTTTTTGGGGGGGACCAATGGCGTAGCCTGTTATGGCAGTGGGTGGAGGAAGGATGTCGTAAATCAACGACAAGAGCTCGGTCCCTGCAATTACTGTAGGCACAGGAAAACTCGGCGTTCAATGACGCAAGACTCTCACACAGCTCCTGAATTATGAGTGTGAGGTGGACCTCCCGGGCACCCGTCCCTAATAGTCCGTACGGTCTCTGTGGACGTAAAGCAACATTGAACTCGAACTCAATGACAGAGCTCAGGAGCTGTGTGAAAGTCGAGGTGGCCGTCCTGGGCTCCCGTCCCTAATAAGCCTACGGCTTCTGTGGACGTAAAGCAACACTTCAACAACAACAACAACATCATCACACTCCCACCCCTAAAGGTAAAAGGGAAATAGGTTTCAACGCCCAGTCAACCGTGAGAGTAGACGGGGGAAAAGCAAGGGTAAACGTTACATAACCAGAGCTCAGGAGTGGTGTGAAAGTAAGTAGACACGCTGCTTAACGTCCACAGAAACCGTACGGCTTATTAGGGACTGGGGGGTGATGGGGGGGAGAGGTATGGAGGTGGGGGAGAGGGAGATTATAATTTTATACCCATCGCTACACTATCACCACCAGATTGACTCCAGCATTAAGGTGGGCTAGCGATGAGAGCCATTTTAATGTTTCAGTAGGAAGTGACGGCGGACGGGAGTCGCAAGACAGTGTCCACAAACCACAACCTTTTTGAAGAGAAAGGAGAGCCGAAGCGGATTCGAACCAGCGTAACTCAGCTTAACGCCTTACCGCTTGGCCAAACCGGCTCACAGTCCCTACGGCTACGGTCTCTGTGGACGTAAAGCAACATTGAAGAAGAAGAAGCAAACTCGGTAAGGCGTTAAAGTGGTAAGCAGAGGGACCTCGGTTCGAATCCGCTTCGGCTCTCCTTTTTCTTCCAAAAGGCTGTGGTTTGTGGACACCGTTTTGTGGCTGTGTCCCTCGCGGTTAACGGAGCATTAAAATGGCTCTCATCGCTGCCCTGATAAGCTTTGTGGTTTCTGTGGACGTTAAGCATCATGGACGTTAAGCATCATGGACGTTAAGCATCATGTTTACTTACTGCCAACAGCCCCTAATAGTTCCTACGGTCTCTGTGGACGTAAAGCAACACTGAAGAAGAAGAAGTAAACATTAAAACATATGTACTTGTTAAGGCAAACACACACACACACACACACACACACACACACACACACACACACACACACACACACACACACACACACACACACACACACACACACACACACACACACACACACACACACACACACACTGACACAGGATACACACACACACACACAACGACACTGCACACACACACTGACACAAACACACACACAACACCACACACACACACACACACACACACACACACACACACACACACACACACACACACACACACACGGATACTATGTGATCAGACCGCTGTGGCGACCACTGACTTAGTCAGTTGTAGCACGTGTCAGGTGTCCAAAGAGAGATAAACATCTTAACAATGGTCGCTCCAGCCTTTTGGGCGTCAATCAACGATAACACAGTGAGAAGGATCCCCGGGAAGGATTGAGTCATTCAATGGCCTATACATGTAGCAACACGAAAAACCGCTACACAGAACCAGCTGCTATTGACCTGGGCACTGAACTGAATTCACCCTAATGTTTTTCGCAAGTACAGAATAAACTTGTGCCCACAAACGCTGTCACTCAACACCTTTTCTTTTTCTTCTTCCTTTAATTTTTCTCTCCCACTTTTTAATCCACCGACGTAAAGACGGACGAGCTCAAAAGAACTGTTGTGTGAGTGTCGGTCTTTAGAAATCGCGTTCAGTGTTTAGGAACATTCCGGTAGTCTTTTTCCCAGTGCTCTGACAACCCAGTAGTGAAAAATAACCAAACAGTGTCAGTAGACTGGTAATTCAGTAGCCTGACAATCTTGCATCGGACAACCAACTGGTCAAACAATCCAGCAGTCTGACAACCCGATATCTCACAAACCGCAGTCTGACTGACAACTTAGTAGTCTGACAACCCAGTACTCTGTCAAGCTGGTAATTTGCGAACCCAGTCATCTGACAACCTAGTGGTTAAAAAAGAAAAAAAGAAGAAGAAAGAAAGAAACTAAGAACGATAGCCTGAAACAAAGAAACAAAGAAAGAAAGAAGCAAAACAAAGCAAAACAAAGTAGGAACACACCCTCGTTTGATTTAAATTCGTTGTTTTAGGGCAAACAGAAGACAAGGAGTTACACAAAATGCAGTTATTCAAAACAAAATTCTCTTGCAGTATCAAACAGCCGTGACCAACAGTTGGCTGAGGTTTGTCCTCCTGTTCGTTCCAGGCCCTCGGCTGCAACGGGTGTCATTTCCACCGTACACCCGCTGCTCAAGTGGCCCGTGATGTAAGAGTCAACACCACCAATTTACTGCCCCTATTTGTTGACTTTGTTACTGCTTGTTCAGCGGAGGACAAAGACAGCACGGTTTATGTTGACCGTTCGCAACCTAGGCTGGTTACCCAGTGGTTTAATCTCAGCAAAATACATACTACACTCACGCACACCCAGGGTGTGTGTGTGTGTGTGTGTGTGTGTGTGTGTGTGTGTGTGTGTGTGAGAGAGAGAGAGAGAGAGAGAGAGAGAGAGAGAGAGAGAGAGAGAGAGAGAGAGAGAGAGAGAGAGAGAGAGAGAGAGAGAGAGAGAGAGAGACGGGGGACAGATGAATGGACAGACAAACCAACGGACAATCAGACAAACTGGAGAACGGACAGACAGTCAGACGGAAAAGACAGAGGTACAGAGACGACAAAAGGGAAAAAGTGCAACAGGAACGAAAATGATACAACAATACGACTAAATCGATCAGTTTCACAAAACAGTGACTTTACCACAGCTCTACACATGGATTTGATCGCACGCTTGCGTACATCATATGTTCCAGACAAATTGTAAAATTAGCAAGCCCCTTGTGGGATAAACATTTTTTGAATTGAAGTGAACTGAATTGAATAATTTGCAACAGCATCAAGATCATAACGACTGATAGCCCCCCCTCCCCCCCCCCCCCCCCCACCCACTGGCTACTAGTTCGTTTAACGACTGACTCGTGTTCAGCCGCGGCAAACTGATTCGGACACGCCTGCCCCGACCCCCCCCCCCCCCCCCACCACCCCACCCCCAACGATTTATCGATACTGATTCGTTTAACGACTGACTCCGACGCCTTTGAAGCCCCAGCCCAGAAACTGATTTGGACAGAGTTCAGGAGCTGGGTGAAAGTCCTCATAGCCTCCGTGGGCGTAAAGCAACATTAAACTTGAACAGAATCGGACACTGAGGCTTCTCAGTACAAGTTACGGGACTGCTACGGTAGCCGGATTGGATTAGCCGGATACCCCAAAGTAGTTAAATACACCTCTCTCTCTCTCTCTCTCTCTCTCTCTCTCTCTCTCTCTCTCTCTCTCTCTCTCTATTCAAAACAAGCATGGCCTTTCCTGGTGCCCTGTTTTGGAATAGTCTTCCAGTGCACCTCAGATCATGTCACTCACTCAGCTCCTTCAAGAAAAACCTCCGTGAGCACCTTAACACAACCGTATAAGACAGCTTATAACCCCCCCCCCCCCCCCCAACCCGCCTCATTTTACTCTGTAGACCAGTGCTTGCAATACAGATGCCGGTATCATCATTTATCACATCATTGAAAAGTGATTTACTGTTGCTACCGCCTGTGGTGTGTGTGTGTGTGTGTGTGTGGTGTGTGTGTGTGTGTGTGTGTGTGTGTCTGTCTGTGTGTCTGTGTGTGAGTGAATGCAGCATTGCCTACTGTGATTTATGATCTGATCAACATTTTTTTCTTTTTTCTTTTTTTCTTCTTCTTCTTCTCCCCCCCCCCCCCCTTCCCCACTACCACTGAACCATGTTATGTTTTCATGATTTACAAATAATTGCGAGATACGTCAACACCATTTTTACTATGTATACATCTTATTTATTCATTGTCATTTCAAAGTATTTTCAGTGATTTGGCTGTTTCTGTATGTTTATTACTATTAATAGTGGTAGTATATATTTTATTTGTTTATATATTGTTTATCCTGTTTAAATATTAGTCGAGTTTGTAAAAAAAATTTTTTTTTATTTTTATATAATTGTTTCTCCAGTTTTCACTTATTCGACAGCTTAGCAAGGACTAGTTGTTAGGCAAGTCTAAATGAACCTAAACTACAATCCTTGGAAAATAAGTTTTCGAGTTCGAGTTCGAGTTCTCTCGCTCTCTCAAAGTATTTTCACTGATTTTGCTGTTCCTGTATGTTTATTACTATTCATAGGGTAGTGTTATATTTTATTGTTTGTATATTGTTTATCATGTTTAAATATTAATCGAGTTTGTAAAGTTTTGTTGTTTTTGTTTTCATATAATTGTTTCTCATGTTCACTTATTCAGTAGTTTAGCAAGGACTAGTTGTTAGACAGGTCTAAATGAACCTAAACTACAATCCTTGGAAAATAAAGTTTTCGAGTTCGAGTTTGAGTTCTCTCTCTCTCTCTCTCTCTCTCTCTCTCTCTCTCTCTCATGTTCTTGTTCTTTCTTTTATCGCTTTTTTTCTTTCTTATACCACTTCAGTAGTTACGGGACTCTGCAGACCCCCCCCCCCCCCCCCCCCTCACTGGCCCAAAGTGCAGCATAATCTCCAAGCAGTTTTCTGCTCATTGCATGGAAGGAGGCTACCTAATACGAAGACGAAGAAGACGAAGAAGAAGAAGACGACGACAACGACTGAAGAAGAAGTTCTAGCCCCCCCCCCCCCCCCCACCCCCCCCCCATTAATACGCTCTGCATATTTTACACTGTTACACCACGGCTACTCCTGTCCCTCTTCAAGTGCAATCTCACCTGCAGGGTTTCGAATATGTTTCGTTCTCATCCTGGTGAGCTCCCCGTAGGACCCCTCAAACCCAGGCCCGAAACTCGACGTCTCGTTCACAGGAACAATGGATCTGGGTGGAGGATTCTTGACTTTCAGGGGCGGGAGAGCCACGAATCCCAGCTGTCGCGTAGCTCGGGCCGGGTCATCTTTGGCGAGCGTCGAATGCTCCCTGATGTAGTTCTGGAAGCCTAGCTGTGTGATTCCGAAGAAAGCCATTTCGGTTGTGATAAAGTCTGACTCGGTCACCACCAGTTCGTCCAAACTAACACGCCGCTAGCACGCGAAATTATCGGCTGACTGTTTGCCGAGGCTTGCTCAGTGATAATCACAGTGGCACGGTCTGCAGAGACTTATCTCAGTCTCATTCTACTGTCCCAGCGTGTAACCGAAAGGAGGAAAGGGTAGGCAGGAAAGCAGACTACCCTTCTATCCGGCGATGTTGCTATGCAGCAGCCGAAATTGTTTACAGCGGGGGAGCCTCGCTAAGAACGGGAATCACGCACAGCGCGAGAACTGGCCGCCATTGAAGAGAATGTTCTAGTCAGCACATGACCGTAATCGTCTAGAATCTGAATCGTTTGCTTGTCATCCGAAGTTCCAACATCTGCAGTCATGTCTGCACCAATGGGACAAATCGCTTTTGATGAATATGGTCGTCCATTTATCATTTTGAGGGACCAGGACAAGAAGTCTCGACTCACCGGCATCGAAGCTCACAAAGTAGGCCAGTTTTTCTTCTTGTGTTAAAAAAAGTGCTACTAATTAATGAATGAAATACTAATTTCATGTATTGCGGAGTTTAAGTAAGACATCTTAGGATGACTGTGCTCTTTTTTGGGAGGAACGCTCATGTTTGATTTTGGTACTGTAATGTTAAACTAGATATCTATCCGTGTTTGCACAGATCACGATGTGCTTTGAACGCCATGGGCCAGTGGGGGCATTCCCAGAATTGACCCTGGCCTTTATGGCAGTCGAATTGGAATGTTCTGGAAGTGGAAAAATTGAACTTGTTCATCTGTTATGTCCACACTTACAATAATAATATTCGTCTGTGTGTATACATCCATGTATAGTATACTGTTACACTGTATCAATTGTTATGTGTATGAAACTGTGACATGATAATTGATATGATAATCAGTATTCATCTCTGTGTATACATTACAGATCTTATGTATCTGTCTCTTACAGTCTTAACTCGCAGCCAAATCTCATGGAAAGGTGGACATGAGATATCTAACTTGCACAGTGAATGATACATATTGCTTGAATGTTGCTTAGTCACATTGTTACTGTTTGTCTTAATACTTATTGATTACTAATAGTAATACTATTAGTATCAGTGCTTGCACACAAAGACAAGAGACAGCCACTGACAAGTCTGCACAAGGGTTGGAAAGAATTGAAAAATTGTCTGAAGCGCACCAGGGCAGTGGAGCAGTCTTCACAAATACAATTGTACAGACCACAGAGCTATCACCTGGGCCTTAAACATTAACAACAAGCTGATCTTGACAAGCGCTAGCTTGCTTAGTTTACTTGTACAGTTGTAGTAGTAGTATAATAAACCCAGCACTGGCAGCAGTGAACAACTTGGACACAACTAAACAGTTTCCATACGTTCTTAAGTTACTAAAGACGTGAAATGATAGTTTTTCATCGTAATGAGAATCAGGTAACATTGACATTACTGACAACCTCTTTCAGTATGGCAGCTTGTTTGGGTCATTTCAGTCTCACATTCTCGCTGCCAAGTCAGTGGCCAGCATCCTGAAAACATCGCTGGGCCCCAAAGGCCTGGACAAGATGATGGTGGGTGCTGACGGTGATGTCACAGTGACCAACGATGGTGCCACCATTCTGGACATGATGGATGTGGATCACCAGATTGCCAGGCTCATGGTTCAGCTGTCCAAATCTCAGGATGACGAGATCGGTGATGGAACCACTGGAGTTGTTGGTGAGCTGGCGTAGTCAGGAGTTATTGGTCTCCAGTTAGTGCTACCTGTACTGATTTAAAAAATAAAAATTTTTAAAGGAAATTTTAGTTTCATGGTGTTGCCACATGACAGATTTAACAGAGTAATGATTATTGTTGTTAAATTCAGCGGTTGTTGTGTTTATCTTAGTGGTGAGACTGAGAGTGAGAATGAGTTGGTGGTGGTGGTGTTGCTGTTGTTGCAGCAGCACACATGTGTCATTTTTTTGATTGGCATTAATGTGTGAGTAAGGGTACTTGGTTATACTTACATATTATTTGCTACCATGACACATTCCTTATAAGTGCAGTAATCTTGACACTTGGCAGTAAAGATGTATTGTTGATCAAGCACTTAGAATCAGTTAGAACAAACCGTTGTACTTAGAAAGAATGTGCAAACCAATCTTCCAGTGCTGCATTCTTGTGTACTGCTGGCTCTACCATGTGGGTCATTCCAGAGAAGGGCTGAATGCAACAGTAATTGAATATGGGAGACATGCCAGCATACACCACACATTGTATGCTATACTCTTCTGTATCCTACACTTTTGCACTGTCATGTTCTTCACAATTTTGCTTTGTGATATAAGGTGATACGTATCAGTCTTGCAAGTGTACTTTTGTGTGCAGTGACACTTAGTTTTAATGTAAACTGATTATTATTTGCAGTTTTGTTTTTACTGAACTGTACTTGATTTGATTTCCTATGCTTGTACTAGTTACAGAGCTGCCAACTACTATGTTTTGGCCGTAGTTTGCTATGGCCAAGGGCACTGCACTACGCTGCTACGTTCATGATCATATCACTATGCTCTCCGTCAGAAAAACAAAAATTGTTTATTTTCGATCCTGTGTGTTCGTGTGGGCATCAAATTCGCCAGCAACTGGTTGCGCGTGTGCCTTTTTGTGTCTGAGATGTTGGTTGTGCCAATCAGCGTTCGCGTTTTAACAGCTGACCAATCGTAGCGTTCGGTTCAATTCCCGCTTTTATGCGTCACTTCCTGGCGAGACGACTTCCATTTTCAATCATTTCAAATCGCCATGCCGAAGCGAGAAGCTGAAAGCGAGCTCCCGGGTGATGAATCTCATCAAAAAAACGCACACCAAAATTTCCGGGAAGAGTATTATACAGAACAGTTTCTGTGTGTTGTATGATCAACGCAGAGCGCCAAGCATGTGAAGTGCAGCACCTGCTTCAGTTCTTGGGACTTTTCTGTCGCCCATGGCGGAATGTACGACGTCGAACAACACGTCAACTTGAAGGGTCACGTCAACAAAGGAAAAGCGATAGGAAATACGCTGAAGATTTCCCATTAATTTTTATGGGTTGTGACGTAAATCAAGCAGAGACGCTTTTCACAAATTTCTTTGTAGTGCACAACATCGCTCGCTCTGCAGCTGATCATGACATCTGTTCTGGTGCATATTTCCGCAAAAGCGAATTGCAAAGGAGGACCATATATGTACGCTACGTTCAAAATCTAATTACTACGCTTAAAATCTGATTTTGCTAGGCTAAAGTCCAGTGAAGGGTTGGCAGCTCTGTAGTTATAGAATAATGCAGTGCTGTTTTAGAATGACACCATACAATGTATTTGTAGGAAAGAAGGAAGTGAATAATGACTAAATGAGTATCAGTAGTGCTCCAACCTGGAAATTTTTCATGCTGAAAAATGCACACACTTGCCTTCGAAAATTGTTCAAGCATACAGTGTATAATAAAAAAAAAATTAAAGTTAGGTTGACTTTTAGTACTGTGCATTTTGATTTAAATCCTTCTGCATACTGGTGAGAAAAGAAAAAGCTGAAGGATTAAAAATAATCCTATTTATTTCTCAGCTTGTACCGTGCAGCAGTGATGGAGTGAAACTGAAACTAGTGAAAGGGATAACATTGATTAAAAAGTCATGATTGTGATACTGATAGTTTTTGTAATAAAATTATAGTATCGGCCCTTATTTCAGAATGGTTGAAACTAATGACAGTCTTGTCTGGAGTGTGAAGATTTTGACATGGACATTGTGGCTTATGGGGCATTTTTGTCATACCATTAAATTGCAGAAAGGGTGTCTGTGTTGTTGTGCATAGCTGATGCTGTGTTGACAGAGTGTTGTGCTAATAGTGTCTGTGCACTAATTGTAATCTTCCAGTGCTGCATTCTTGTGTACTGCTGGCCCTACCATGTGGGTCATTCCAGAGAAGGGCTGAATGCAACAGTAATTGAATATGGGAGACATGCTGGCATACACCACACATTGTATGCTAAACTCTTCTGAATCCTACACTTTTGCGCTGTCACATTCTTCACAGTTTTGCTTCGTGATATAAGGCGATACATACCGGTCTTGCAAGTGTACTCTTGTGTGTGTTGACATTTACTCAAAACTGATCATTATTTGCAGTTTTGTATTTTGTTTTTACTGAACTGTACTTGATTTGTTTTCCTATGCTTGTACTAGTTATAGAATAATGAAATGCTGTTTTAGAATGACACCATACAATTTATTTGTAGGAAAGACCATACAATGTATTTGTAGGAAAGAAGGAAGTGAATAATGAGTATCAATAGTGCCCCAGCCTGAGAAATTTTCATGCTGAAAAGTGCACGCACTTTCCTGAAACCGAAAAAGAAAAGAAAAAAGAAAAAAATTAGGTTGACTTTTACAGTGTTACTGTTAGTGCTGTGGCTGTGCATTTTGATGCAAATCCTTCCAGATACTGGTGAGAAAAGAAAAGGCTGAAGGATTTACAATTTATTTCTCAGCATGTACCGTGCGGCAGTGATGGTGTGAAAGGGTTAACATTGATTAAAAAGTCATGATTGTGATACTGGTACAGTGATAGTTTTTGTAATAAAATTATAGTATCAGCCCACATTTCAAAATGGTTGAAGCTAATGACAATCTTGTTTGAAGTGTGAAGATTTTGACATGGACATTGTGGCTTACAGGGCATTTCTGTCAAGCCATTAAATTGCAGAAAGGGTGTCTGAGTTCCAGTCAAAATGTTGTGCATAGCTGATGCTGTGTTGACAGTGTGTTGTGCATAGTGTCTGTGCACTAATTGTAATCTTCCAGAGCTGCATTCTTGTGTACTGCTGGCCCTACCATGTGGGTCATTCCAGAGAAGGGCTGAATGCGACAGTAACTGAATACAGAAAATGTGCCGGCATACACCACACATTGTATGCTAAAGTCTCTGTATCCTACACTCTTGAGTTTTAGTTTTAATAATTATATAAAATGTCATCTTACAAGTTGCTTGCCATCTGGTAGTACTTTGTCCACATTTTTCATTTGGTTTCTTGTTTAAATTCAAGTTAGTAATGTATTGTGTAGTATAAAATTTGTATTGTGATTTTTCCTGATACAACATGTGTGCATGGTTAAATTGGGATTGAAAGTGTCTGTTTCTTTCCAGTTTGTAAAGAGCCTATCCAAAAACAAAAAGCACTGGACTTGCATAGCGTATCCAAAGTGAATCCATTTCTGAACTGATCATTTTTTAGTGTTGGCTGGGGCCCTGTTGGAGCAAGCTGAGAAGTTGCTGGACCGTGGCATTCACCCAATTCGCATCGCAGATGGCTACGAGATGGCAGCTAAGATTGCTGTGGATATACTGGACAGCATTGGCGACAAGTATGAAGTGGACCTGAACAACCCAGAACCTCTCATCAAGCTGGCCATGACGACGCTAGGGTCCAAGATGTGAGTCCACAACATGAGACTGGTTCGGTAGACAGTTGGTGTGGCTGTGTGAATGTGCATTCATACTTTTATCTGTTACGCTGCTACAAAGTAAAAGAAACCTAGTAGTGGTTGTGTAGCGGTGTATGTTCAGCACAAACACCAATAGCACAGAATGCTGGACAACACAAATGGGTTTTTTGGTCCCCAGGTCTTCCTTCCTCCCACACTCTGTCGTTCCAGAAGACAGGTAACTTGAAAATTCCAGGTCCTTTCACACAGTTTCGCTTCTGTGCTGTGTTGAATTTTTGGCAGAATGTTTTGAATCTTGTATTTGATTTACAGTGTCAACCGCTGCCACCGCCAGATGGCTGAAATCGCTGTCAACGCCATCATGTCTGTGGCTGACCTGACGCGTAAGGACGTTGACTTTGAGCTGATCAAGGTGGAGGGCAAGGTCGGTGGCAAGCTGGAGGACACCATGCTGGTTAAGGGCGTGGTCGTTGACAAGGACATGAGCCACCCGCAGATGCCCAAGGTGGGTGAGAAAGAGAATGTTTGGTTATGACACTTGGTAGCTGCCTTGAGCTGCTGTTTGAACTTTAGTGTTGTCATTAACTTGTGATGTTTGACATAGGTAGGTGGTGAAGGATTTGGAGGTAGTTGCTCTGATGTGCCACCGTTCCTAACCCATGACCGCTTCCATTAATAAGCTGTGTATTGACGCTGGCAGAGGGCGAGGGGTGGCATTGTGATATTTTCTGTTCTTACTTGAACTGCCCTGGTACCCGAGGTCAGTTTTGTCATGAGCGCCCTGTTGCGTAGATGTCGGTGAATGATGCCAGGACAGCCTTTTGGACCTGCTGCCTTTAGCCATCCAGAGCTGTGACCAATACCATCATTAACGTTGGGGGATGGTGACAGTCCAGCTAGATGAGTCTGGCTCAGCCAGACTCGTGATTGAAAGGTCCCACAGGAGCGGCGGGAGAATTTTCTTCTCCAGGGTCTGCTTTCTGTGATGACTCTTATTTTGGTATCTGTTCCACCCCACATTCCTGCAAGTAACACGTAGGAGATCCTGGTCATTCTGCTAAAAGTGCAGGTGGCAGTTTACAGCTAAACACACACACACCCCCTACCTATGTGGCTTTGAATGGTGTGACACTCTAAACTGGTGCATGGTTGTATGGTGGATACAGAACTTGCACCGAGACAGCAGCAGTTTCACATGGCACCAGCCATGCATCAACCAGATAGCGCTGTTGGTACACCATCACTATAAAAGGATACAGTTGCTCATTCAGAGTCGCATGCGACATGAGTGCAGTGAGTCTGCTTGAGAGCAGAGAATCGCACTGTATAAAAGGGATCAGTAATGTTGAGTGGTGAAGGACGTGAAGATCGCCATTCTGACCTGCCCCTTTGAGCCACTTTGTGATCATTAACATTGAGTGTTTACTCCAACAGGTGGTGAAGGACGCCAAGATCTCCATTCTGACCTGCCCCTTTGAGCCATTTTGTGATCATTAACGTTGAGTGTTTACTCCAACAGGTGGTGAAGGACGCCAAGATCTCCATTCTGACCTGCCCCTTTGAGCCACTTTGTGATCATTAACGTTGAGTGTTTACTCCAACAGGTGGTGAGGGACGCCAAGATTGCCATTCTGACCTGCCCCTTCGAGCCGCCCAAACCCAAGACGAAGCACAAGCTGGACATCACGTCTGTGGAAGACTACAGGAAGCTGCGCGAGTACGAACTCAAGACCTTTGAGGATATGGTGCAGAGTGTGAGTAGCTAGCGGTGTGTTTTGCTCCCAGCCTCTTAGTCTTACCTGCTCAGGTGATGGTGCAAGTGTACGAAAAGGTGCACGTGCACATGCTGTTGTAGTGTCGTTATTACGTGTAATTTTGAAACTGCCAGAATCCTTAACTTGGGCCCTGTGCCCAGCAGTTTGTCTGGTGCTGCAGAACTGCTGTGACCATTAAACTGTTGGGTTAAGAAACCTGTCCCATGTTAAACTGGTCTCTTGTGGTGGAAGTAAGGGGCTGTTGTGAACAAGGGGAGACAACCACCTTTGGTCGACAGATCATTTCTGCACCTTTTTTTAGCTAGGTTACGTTGAGTTTGCAGATTTTAGGCATTGTTTGTTGACAACTATGGGGCAGTGACCACGCCTCAACAGGCAAATTTTTTCCCCTGAGGAGCAGTGAATTTGACTGTAAGAAAATTACTTTAACTGTTATTTGTTTCTAATCGCTGTACAGAATGTAGTTTTTTGAGGTACAGGTGTTCTGTTGGAGCACTGCAGCATAGATAAACTTCTTCAGGCTGGAACGGCTTACAGACCTGTGTGCCACTCAGGGCTGATAGGGTTAATTTGTTTGATGCATGTGGAATTTCATAGGGTTAATTTGTTACTGATGCATGTGGAATTTCATAGGGTTAATTTGTTACAGATACATGTAGAATTTCATAGGGTTGATTTATTACTGATGCATGTGGAATTTCATAGGGTTAATTTATTACTGATTCATGTTAAACTTCATAGGGTTCATTTATTGTGGATGCATGTGGAATTTCTGCCCACTGTGTGATGGTGTGCGTGGATCAGACAACATGCTACAGCAACCACTGTGTGGTCCAGAGTTTACCCTCTGTCTCCCATCAGTATGGGATGCCATGAATAACGCTGGGACAGTCAGAATCCTGTTCGACAAGCATCAGCTTCTGACATGCCATTTCCCACATCTGTGCTATTGATGGTTACGTCATAGCCTTGGAAACTAATGCCAAAGCAGAGCCTCCGCTAGACCGGCATATGCTGGTTTTTTACCGGTAAATGTTTCCCTGGTACCGGTAAAAATGTAGTCACTGGTACCAAGTACCGGCTGAAACTGAACGTTTTGTGTGACTTGCTAGAGATCATACTCTGTACCCTGGGTCCTGAAGCAAGTAGAAGCTCCCGCTAAACAAGATCACTTCCGGTGATGTTTAGCAAGCAAAACAGTGAACGCGAAAACTTTCACTGCCATTGGCAACAAAACTGAGTTTGATTACAGTCAGTAAAGGGTGAGTCGTCAGTACATGAGCGATTGCTTTTCCCACATCAGCACTGAAGAACGTGCACGTCGTTACTTGGAAACTAGATCTGGATCAAACATCAGTGGCGCCTACACATGCTGAAAAACATTGATAAAACTAACTTTTTCAATGGAAAGATTGTACAGGTTGACTGAGGGTTGGTACCGGAATATTTCTTTGTTGCTGGTACCGCATACTGATAGTCTCAACAGTCTAGCGGAGGCTCTGTAAAGTGTCCATTTTCCATCCGTGCGCACAGCAGTGTTGGGAGGACCATGTTCTGGAAGTTGATGCTTGCAGTATGTGGAAATCCTTGTAAATCTGTGTACAAAAAGGTGCAGGTGCACATGCTGTTGTATTATTGTTATTAGCTGTAATTGTGAAACTGCCAGAATCATTAACTCAGCCCCTGTGCCCAGCAATTTGTCAGGTGCCACAGAAGTTCATTTTCCTGCTACAGCGATCACTGTGGGGTCCAGACTTGATTGTCCTTCGCCTTTGCCGGCTTTGGGGTATAAAATAAGAGACGCCGTCAGGGTGAAGGTGTGAATTTGTGGGATATAGAAACAAAGTTAAGGTGCTGAATTGTAGGGTTGATTTATTACTGAATCATGTTAAATTTCATAGGGTTAAATTTATTACAGATGCATGTGGAATTTCTGCCTACTGTGCGATGGTGTGCGTGGATCAGACAACATGCTACATGAATCATTGTGTGGTCCAGAGTTTACCCTCTGTCTCCCATCTGTATGGGATGCCATGAATAACGCTGGGACAGTCAGCCCTAACTTGTTTATTGCTATTGTGCCTCTATGAAAATACTGATTTTAAAGACAGTCCACCTACCCTGAAAAGACTCTCCCTCCTGCACCCCCACTCCCCCCACAACGGTAACAACAACAAACTCCAACCCCGAACAAGCAAAAACAAACCACAAATGAACACCCAGAATCAGTAATTGAAACAATAACCAGCAAGTGATGGCCACCTAACAAAGTTTGTTACAATCAGTGGGGTAAAAGGGGAAAGAAAGATACGTGCCAGGGCCTGTGTGAAAGATTCCCATTTGTAAAACTGATAGTATTTAATGCCTTACAATAGCCAGATGACTAATATAGCATCTAATGCTTCAGATTGGCCGGATAGCTGGATTCCTTTTTTGACTTCTTCCCTCTGGTTGGTGTGCATTTGTATGCGTGTGCAGGGTTTGCATTAACTGGCAATTTCCTGCATTTAACTGGTTGGGGGGGGGGGGGGGGGGCTGTTATTCATTTTGTTTGGCCAGTTCTCAGCAACAACCAAAAATGTGTATTTATATAAACATCACACAGAGTGTGTGTGTGTGTTTCAACTTTTTGTAGACAGAGAAGGGAGCAGGGTGTTTGCTAGTATAGCTCTAGTGGTAGTACAGCTGGTCAGTTGATCTGATCAGTTACAGTGATCGTCTGACCAGTTTCTGTAAAACACTTTAGCCATCTTACAGATGTCGCACAGGCTTGAAAAATGTCAAGCATGATCACTGATGTGCGTTTGTCAGTGGTGTTGGTGACTGTTGGGTGGTGTTGGTGACCGTTGGGTCATGGAAATGATGAGGACATTTGCAGAGGGAAGAAGCTGGAGAGAGTTAGGATGTGAAGTATTTACTGACAGGCACCTGTCGCTGCTGTGTGTTTCCAGGTGAAGGACAAGGGCGCTAACCTGGTGATCTGTCAGTGGGGCTTTGACGACGAGGCCAACCACCTGCTGCTGCAGAAGGATCTGCCTGCTGTGCGATGGGTGGGAGGCCCAGAAATTGAGGTCAGTCCACCCTCCTTCCCCCCACCCCTTTTCCCCTCCCCCTCCTTCCAAAAATGGTTCAGTGTGCATGCCAGCAGGCTAGGTTGGTCATTGACGAGGGTTTCCACTGTGTTGTTTTGGACCTGGGGGGACAGTTCTGCGACATGGATGTTGCCTGGCTGGCATTTTGTTGTTTTGTTTTGAATTTGTGATTTTTTCATGAGTTTATTCTTTGACTAGTTGTGCTTCAGGGTTATTGTCGATTTTTTTTTTCTTCGACAGAGTTTGGGCGTCGTTAAAATGATCTTTTGTGTATTCCAGCTGATCGCAATAGCCACAGGGGGTCGCATCGTACCTCGGTTTGAGGAGCTGACGCCAGAGAAACTGGGCAAAGCTGGCTTGGTGCGTGAGCTGTCCTTTGGCACCATAAAGGAGCGTATGCTGGTGATTGAAGAATGCCACAACACCAGGGCTGTCACCATCTTCATCAGAGGAGGCAACAAGATGGTCAGTCTTTGTTGTTGTTGTAAGCAACAGTCAGTGTTTTGTGCTCTGCTAGCTATGCTACTAGCCTTCTGATTTTGTACAGTAGCATTAAACTTGTGGATGTGTTGGCATGGTTGTTCCATCACCCATTTCCTACAAAGTTGTTGCGGTGCCTGTCAAATTTGTGTATGTAGGTAAATACATTTCATGCTGCCATGTGGTGTGTGCGTGTTTTTCTTCTCATTGTGCTGTTATGTACATCTGTGTGATGCCTTGCAAATCTACTCTCTCTCCCCCCTGTCTTAGAGTGTTATAATGAGTCTGTCATCTTGTTCTTTCCACTCTCCAAGGATTTGCACTACAGTCAGGTAAACTCTGGGTTTCAGATTGTGGAGGAAGCCAAGCGTAGTCTTCACGATGCTCTGTGTGTGATTCGTAACCTGGTGCGCGACAGTCGTGTTGTGTATGGCGGTGGGGCACCCGAGATCGCCGCCTCCCTCGCTGTGGCTGAAGCAGCTGACAAGGTGAGATACAGTGCCAGAGTGCAAGACGGTCACTATGGCTAGTTAGATTTTGTGAAAAGATCCCTCCCCCCCCACCCTCTGAAAACATGCACACTGTGCTCCCCCCCCCCCCCCCCCCCCCCCACCCTTTCCAATATAGGAGTAAACTTTAGCAGCAAGGCATGTCGAACTACCTTCCAGTACTGCTGTGACTGTGAGGCTAAAGTACATGCTACAGAAACCTCACTCTCAACCTCTGTCAGTCTTATCTCCCTGGGACTGTCACCCTGAACAGAGTGAGACAAGTCTGTGTCAACACATCAGTGACACCCTGTCCCGTAGTACTGGGACTGTGCACTGGTGAAGCTAAATTTGGGAATGCATTAGAAAGCGAGCGCTTGAGTTTTGCCAGACTAATAATCAGTAACACAGCTCACTTTCCTTGGCAGTAGCACACTTACTTTTCTTTACTGTTTTTGTGCGTGGACTTATTTAGGTAGTTTCAATGTTTTTTTAATGAGCAGTTTGGGAGAAAATGTGTTGAAAATTAGGTCTTTTGCTCCATGTTCCTGTCCGTCATTCTACCTCTGTCAGTTCTTTTAAATCTTCCTTGAAAACCTTTCTCTTTTTAGTTTTATCACATACATATTTTTAATATATATTGTGTAATGACAAAATGTGTATCGCCTTGATATAACCGTAATGATTGACTGGGCATAAAATACCAACTTGCTTACTTAAAAACCTTTTCTTCAGTCCCGTTGCCCTGATATATGACTGTGTGTGTGTGTGGTATGCATTGAATCTTGGAAACATGTACATTTGAAGAATGTGTAAGTGCTTAGGGCCTCTGAGGGTTAGGCACTCTTACCCATTATTTTAATTATTTTACATCTGTCCGATCTCCACACTAGAACAGTATGTTGTGCAGGTTAGGCGCTCTAAGTGCCCATTATTATTATCATTATTATATGTCCATCAGATCTCCACGTTGGAACAGTACGCTGTGCGGGCGTTTGCTGAGGCTCTGGAGGCTGTTCCCCTGGCGCTGGCGGAAAACAGCGGTCAGGCCCCCATCCAGACCCTGGCAGAGGTCAAGTCCCGACAGGTCAAGGAGAAGAACCCTCGTCTCGGCATCGACTGCCTCAACAAGGGAACCAACGGTCAGTCTCGTTGATTGCTGCTTATACCCCAGTAGCGGTGGATGTGTGCTGGGATCACCTGCCCATGTTGTTAGCTGGCATATCTCTTTCTGCGAGTTGCACGGTAGTGTTGGACAGTCCATGGTCTTCACTTTGGTGTTTAAAAAACAACCCCATAGAAGCTTCAGGTGGCATCTTGATGCAAATCTTTATGAACAGTTCTGTCTGTCTGGAACAGTCTCAAAGTTAGATTTTCAAACACATTCACGTCTTTCAAATCATCTTTTAAATCTCAACCCTTCAAGCTGTCCTGTTCAGTGTGTTTGTGTGCATGCAAGTGGAAGTTTGTTTTGGTTCTTTGCTTTGTAATGGGCTATGTGTTGCAATTTGGAGAAATAGTACATCACTATTTTACTAGTGTTTCTTTGTCAGTGCGTCTTCAAAATGTTGACTTGATAAAAGTTGAACTGTCGCCACTTTCCCTCCCCAAGCTGAGCGAGGGGTGTTGATGCCGATATGTGCAAAGTAAAGCTGGCAAGTAATAATAATAATCATAATAATAATAGGTAACTTTTGTATAGCGCTATTCTCTGGTGTATCCAAACTCACTGCGCTTTACAACATTCTCCAACATTTTCTAAGTTTCACAAACACAATACATATAATTATGACAACTAACAATGTATAATATACAAGTACATGTGCCATGTGAGAAACAGCAATATATAAAGAAAATGAATCATTATATGACTACCTACCCATAATTCCATCTCTACCAGTCAGGTGGGAGTTGCCTAACTGTTGTGGAAAGTGACTGTTACCTTTGGACCAGTAGGACAGGACTGGTGGCAAGGCACTGCCCATGGAAGTGGATTGTTAGATTTCGGCGTTTATTGTTATTACACACTGTCGGGTGTAACCAAGCAAGTGATGCACTGCCCATGGAAGTGGATTGTTGGATTTCGGCGTTTATTGTTATTACACACTGTCGGGTGTAACCAAGCAAGTGATGCACTGCCCATGGAAGTGGATTGTTGGATTTCGGCGTTTATTGTTATTACACACTGCCGGGTGTAACCAAGCAAGTGATGCACTGCCCATGGAAGTGGATTGTTGGATTTCGGCGTTTATTGTTATTACACACTGTCGGGTGTAACCAAGCAAGTGATGCACTGCCCATGGAAGTGGATTGTTGGATTTCGGCGTTTATTGTTATTACACACTGCCGGGTGTAACCAAGCAAGTGATGCACTGCCCATGGAAGTGGATTGTTGGATTTTGGCGTTTATTGTTATTACACACTGTTGGGTGTAACCAAGCAAGTGATGCACTGCCCATGGAAGTGGATCATTGGGTCTCAGCAGTTATTGTTACTGCACACTGTTGAGAGTAAGCAAGCAAGTGATGTTATCACCTTTGGTGGAAAGGGCAGCGGACAAAATACTGCAAATTAACTGGGGTTGTTTGGAGGTATGGCAGGAGCAGTTCTTCTGTTTAGGCATGGGAATCGTCTCCAAAGCGCACCCAAAACTGAAATGATTGAGAATGGTGGCATGTTTTGATCATGAATTTTTTGTTGCCTTCTTTTGTTGTTGTTTGCTGTTGTTGTTTTTTTCCAGTGGAAATTGGGCTGCAGCTTTGTAACAGGTGTTCACTGGTTAGCTGACAGTTAATTTTGGAGTGGCATCTTGGCTAGAAAAAGAGCAGTGAGCAACTGCTGCCAAACCTTAAAGCTTCCACTCACTTGCATTTTTATTATTATCTTCTTCTAGAGTTTACGTAAGCCTGCTCCACCAGGGTGAATGGCTGAAGTGTGATTGTGGCGAGGTGATGGGTGATAATAACCTATTGTTGTTGTGTTGCAGACATGCGTGAGCAGAACGTGATAGAGACACTGATGGCCAAGAAGCAGCAGATCCTCCTGGCCACGCAGCTTGTCCGCATGATCCTCAAGATTGACGACATACGAGCTCCATCCGAGGTGTAGATGTGGAGTCTGATCTGCAGATGTGGAGTCTGATCTGCGTGTGTGCGTGTGCGTGCGTTGGGTGACTGAGAGTGTGGTGTTTGAGCGGCGTTTGCAAGTGAGATGTTACATTAGGAGAAAGGAGTTTCACGATCAACAGATTATGCCCATGCTGTGTGCTGGCTTGCCTGTGTGCATAAACATCCCCGTCTCCAGTTCATTTTTCACCGTTTTTTCATCAAGCATTCTTCTGTTGGGTTGGGGCAGCTTACCCTTGTTGAGGAGGCTGCTGCGCTTTGTTTTGGGTTACGTGCCTTTGGGCAAAGAAATCACTGTACACTGTTTTTGTACTTGCAGAACAGGATGTTTAAAAGGTGAACAAAGATTGTTATGCTTGTCACAGTGTAAACAGGCTTTGTTCAAATGAAGTATGTAATGCATACAACAGAATAGGCACATTTTCTAAATCTGAATGTTAGCATTGTAGTTTTACACAGGACATGGAATGTGTGTCTTTATGTAGGCCGAAGGTATTGTATATAGAAATTGAATGTATTTGTATGTATATATGTGGGCCACTCAAAAAAGTAAGCAGAATTGTAAGCATGTTGGTGCATGTGGCAGACTATCTGACACAGAATTCAAAATATGAACCATTTTAGGAACTTGGGAGATTTAAGTAGCTGGAGGAATTTGGAGATTTAAGCTAGTGGTCACCTTATCAGTCAGTGATTTTGTTATTGTAACAGTATGTTCTTACATCATTTTGTGAAGAGTGTTGTCACAGTTGTGCACATTAGAATCTTGAGAAGAAAAAAATATATATACAAAAAAATAGGATACTCATGAAATCCAGGTTAAAACTTAGTGGGACAGTATTGGGGGAATGAATTGTAGGTACTCATCTTTACCATTGCTGTTGCTGTGTTTGAGAACTTGTTGAAGGTTGGGGCATTAATTGGAATGAATGTTAAGTTTTCCATCCTTCAGGTTTTTTGTTGAGTGCAGAGTGTATTCATATTCACAAGAGAGACTGTGAGTGCAGTTTCATTAAATTGTATTGTTTGTGAGGCTGATATTTAATATAAAAACATTGTTTGTAATAAAAGCATTGCAAATTGTTCAAGAATTATGTTTTTTGTGTGTGCATGCGTTTGTGTGTGTGTGTGTGTGTGTGCTTCAAAAGAAACAAAAGCCAAACTGCTTGAGTCAATACATTTTATTTCAAAATGAATGCATCCTGCAACAAACAGATCCAACACCAAGAAGGTATGCAAATTCAGGGGAAGTACAAGTTAATGAAAATATGATAGCTGATGTTAAAATGCTGACTGAACGTATTGCACTGAGTTGAATGATGAAATCTGAAAACTATTAGGGGGCAGGATTCAAGGCGCAAGACATTGTAAAAGAAAAAGCAATTTCAAGCATTTGATTCTGCATGCAACTCTGAAAATTATTGCTGAAACAAAGCAGTGCTACAAGAATGTCAAAAGGTAAATGTAAAACGCACACAGCAGAAACATTGATATACATGACCTAGAACCGTTTCCTGCATGTTGCATTAAGTGCAAAGCTATTTCATTTTTGCCAAGCGATTTGTTTGGGGGGTGGAAGTTTCAACTTCGAAACTGTTCAGGGAAAAGCATGGACCATCTTTGCTGGGACTAACTGCCGACTGCATCAGCCTTGCAACTATCAGCTGCAGTTGGTCACCTGCAACTAGCAGCTGCTGTTGGTCGTCTCCTGCAACTAGCAGCTGCAGCTGGTCGCCTCCTGCAACTGCAGTTGTCACCTGCAACTAGCAGCTGCAGTTGGTCGCCTCAATCAACTAGCTGCAGTTGGTTGCCTCCTGCAGCTGGCAGCTGCTGCCAGTCACCTGCATTCATTCTATGCTGCACCTTGTCAGTTGAGCTGAAGCTAACCCCAATCACTGCGATGCCTTTCAAACCGTACATACACCCTTGAAGGCTGCAATTTATAGAACAGTGCTGAAAATCCCCTTGTATGCAGTATTTTGGAAACCCAGAGGTCGCCTGCACTATAAATCCATTGGTTCTGCCGATTCCCTCCCCCCTCCCACTCATTGCAATGTCACCACCCAGATAAATAAAAGTTTGCACAAAGTGCACAGCGAAATGATGGAAGATGAAATTACATCAGAATCTTTGGAGGTCAGATGGCTAAAATGAAAAATGTGAAGAAATGGAGAACAATTTCTGAATGTCTACTTGTTTTTTAGATTTTCTTTTCTTTTCCCTTCTCTTTTACTGCTTGGTGCTTCTGAAAATGGTATGCCAATTAGCTATTCAGTGAACTACTCTTGAACACATATGACACTCAAAGAACAGTAAGAAATCTGCCTGAATCTAAAGGTTTTCCTCTCGAACTTTGCTGATGTTTCTGCAAGTTATGCACTTCCATTCTGACCATTGTTTGGCATACACACACTCGTGCAAACACCGAAATGTATCAGCAGTAGCAAATTGAAAGTCTAACTGTGGGCACAGTTTCCCACTAGCTGGTGCTTTGTCAAATACACAACTGTTCATGTTACAAGTGAAGTTTTACGGAATACACTTGCTCATACAAACTTTTAATCAGGGTTGTTAAGGCACTTTACAGGAATATGAAAAAGTGTTTCAACAATAAATACTGTAGGTAAAAATGAGGTATGTGTATGTATGGATTAATAAATCTGGGGATAACAACATATTATTTTAAAATGACAACTTCTTTTGCATGGATACAAAGATTACCAAGTAAGGTATACCAATAATATATATGCATAGATTTTTAACATAAAATATTTTTTTCCTGAAAAAAAGTGGCCCGTTGCATAGGAAGCTCAGTGATCCTGCAAGCTCTTTGCATCTTCGTCCGAGCAGTGCAGATGGAGCAAACGCTCATTGTACCGACTAGTTGGCATGTACCCAACAACAGATGGAATTTATAAAAAAGAAAAAAAAAGGTGGCCTTAAAATTTGCATTCCCCAACCAACCCATCTCCCATCTCCACAAACAACAAGGGCAAGGAATGAAATTTGCAAAAAAAACACACATGTACAAGGCTGCAAAGTTATAGCCTGGCCCTGGTCTGAGTATAACCTTGGGGTCCTGCGCATGAAATGTGCAGAACTTCTGCCATTCTGCAACCATAGTCAGTCCTATGACGGCTAGCCATCACCACAGCAATGCACACCACAGCAACATGCCCATGAACTTGCTGTTAGTCCGACACTGGCATTTTTCATTGTCCGTCTGGAAATTGTGTTATGGGTCGGTGTAACTTGCATGCTACTGACCAGGCCTCAAGTTACACAACCATGGAAACAATGATCCACTGATGCCGACCGACTGAAAAGTCGAGAATCAGCAGCCTGTTGGGTAGCTCACCGGCTACCAACAAGGACATCAGCATCCATGTGATGTGGCCTCGCCATTTGGAACATCTTAAACAACCATACACATCGGGAGTATCAGTTTTGATGAAAATTCACAAGTCAGCTGCCAGACACTGCCCTAGAAAGTACCTGACTACAGGTTTAGTACCTTTCTCTCTTCTCAAGAATGACCCCTGCTGCTCCCCAACCGACTGATGGAATTCCACCTATTGACAGCTGAAAATCGGGTGTCTGAGAACGGTGAGTTCCAAGCCAAGCTCTAAAGCCATGGCCCTTGCGTTGCAAAACTTTAGATCTCGCCTTTAGGTCGGACGGACTGTGCTGACTGGTGGACAGCGCGATGATTCGAGTCTGATTCAGCACTCAAACCGTTGAGAACTGCTTTATCATCTGAGAGCAGCAGCTACCTCTCATCATCAATAAGCTTGATTCTGAACGTCTTCCATTCCCGTGCTATGCTTTAGCTTGCACGGGGGCCACTCTTAGGGTTTCCACGCAGACTATTAATTGTGACGCCTGGCAGAACTGCCCAGATGACCAGCTGCCTGGAACTCTCTACCATGCTCCTGGCCTCCGGTAGCCCCATCTGGCCACCTTCACAACTTGCCACCCATGGCAGAGAAACGGTTAATGAGGTAATGCCTCTCTAATATAAATATGCATGTCACGTGATCACAGCTAGTTCCTGATGCCATCTTTACAAGGTACCCCCCCTCTCTGCTATAAATATGCATGTCACCTGATGACATCTTTAGAAGGTAACACCTCTCTGATGTAAACATCACATGCATGTCACCTGACGCCATCGTTACAAGGTAACATCTCTCTGATGTAAACACCACATGCATGTCACCTGATGCCATCTTTACAAGGTAACACCTCTCTGATGTAAACATCACATGCATGTCACCTGACACCATCTTTACAAGGTAACACCTCTCTGATGTAAACATCACATGCATGCCACCTGACACCATCTTTACAAGGTAACACCTCTCTGATGTAAACATCACATGCATGTCACCTGACACCATCTTTACAAGGTAACACCTCTCTGATGTAAACACCACATGCATGTCACCTGATGCCATCTTTACAAGGTAACACCTCTCTGATGTAAACATGCGTGTTACCTGATGTCATATTTAGAAGGTAACGCCTCTCTGATGTAAACATGCATGTCACCTGATGCCATCTTTACAAGGTAACACCTCTCTGATGTAAACATGCGTGTTACCTGATGCCATATTTAGAAGGTAACGCCTCTCTGATGTAAACATGCAGTCACCTGACACCATCGTTACAAGGTAACGCCTCTCTGATGTAAACATGCATGTCACCTGATGCCATCTTTAGAAGGTAACGCCTCTCTGATGTAAACATGTGTGTCACCTGATGCCATCTTTAGAAGGTAACGCCTCTCTGATGTAAACCCCACATGCATGTTACCTGATGCCATATTTAGAAGGTAACGCCTCTCTGATGTATACTTGCATGTCATGTGATCACAGCTAGTTCCCGCTGCCATCTTTTCACGACAAAGCCCTCTGACTGTAACGGTGGAGTATGATGCCACAAAGATCCACTTCTCTAGTGCCCTCCTTCACCACCGCTTCTTGTTGTCCTAGCTTGCTAGCAGAGGAAAGATCTGTGGGCGAGTTGCCAGAAAGCTCATTCACCTTACGCTCTTTCTGAATTATGCATTTATAGGCTCTACACACACGTCTCTCATGCCGAGGAAAGAGCATTTCTACAAAAAAGGCTACTATGGAATCTTCACACTACTGGCCATAAACAGTAAACTCGTAACACAGAATGGCTGTGAGTATTGACTCAAACACGGCGTCAGAGCTGCCGTCCGACAGGAAAAGGTTCTGGGGTCCTTCACAGTGATGAACAACATTGCGTCCTTTTCCTGTTCAAACAGCAGATTGTATTTCTATGTACACACTCGCATATCCTTAACTTTACGCACTGAATACACTGCAGTTGTTGCTTCAGAGTTGCAGTCGCCACGTCGAGAGTGGATGCACCTGAGAAGGCGCTTCCAGAACAGCATCACATTTGCTGAGGAAGGGGACAGTCTTAGAATCACGTCTGCCAACTGTGTTTTTTTTCTTTCCACGCAGCATCATCTACAGCATTCAAATACTGACCACTCTTTTTAATGCCTGACTCCTCCATAGAACAAAACCCCAACATGCCAGTTTTAAAGTTGGCCGGAGTGAAAATGTCTGAACCTCTATTTGTTCTACCTGACGACACCACTTTGCTCAGTAGCACTACTTTCTGGCATCATCTGTCTTTGGGAAGCACCAGAAAATGGCTCTAGCCTGGTCACAGATCTTGAAAACCTTGCCGTCTGATGTTGGCCTTTAACAGCCCAAGCAGTCCCTGGAACCCTCAGGGCAATTTCAGAATGTTCAAAATGGTCAGAGTTTTGTTATAATTATCTGTTTTTTGAAGTACAACAGGTGGTGGAGTAAACTCCTGGTGGATAGTCTCCATTTCAGAATGTTCACAACGGTCACACGTTTTACCTGTGTATGAAGTACAACAGGTAAATGTAAATTCTTGATGGACATTCTCCATATTTTTTTTAACTACAGAACCGTGGTGCCTTCAACTGCTTCAAACTCAATGATGACGCCGACACAAGTCTTGAGAACAACACGCTTTTGGATTGAGAAATGAATGAGCGCAACTGAAAAAGGAAAAAAGAAATGCTCAGCAAGTTTCTAGACTCTGCCGGATCAAACAGACACAATACTGAAGTCCTGCTGGAAAGTGAGGCGTACAAATGCAACTCCAAAGCAACAAATGGCATTTTGCACATTTCAAACAAAGGGGAGCATTACCTACAACAAACGTCATCAACTGTCACGAAAACCATGGAACAGGAATGTTTACTTATTATGTATAATTATGTATCAACAAGCTTATAATTATGTATCAAGAAGCTTATTTATGTATGTACAAGGGAATCAACCAAACGTCAACTTGGGCAACAAATTGAGGAGGGGAGGGGGGGAAGGGATCACACAGAAAAACAACAACGCTGAAACACATACACAGCAATCCCTTCAACACCTTGTGGCTGACACAGCCACTGCAGAACTAGCACGCAGCGAAGAACAGAGCAGGTCAACTTCAACTACCAACAATGTTACACTCCTCCACGGAATACGATTCTAGTCATCCCCATGTCCTTTTCCATTTCACCAAAAACAAAAATAAAACAAAAAGCGCTTTCAAAAGGAGTGCTGCTATACATAAATAATGATATTTACAGCGGGACACATTCTATCCGCAGGATCCTTAATGCCTGACGACAGTGAACTCAGTGATGCGACCACACTCTGAGCATCGCTTTCCGGCACCTTCCTCCAAACTCTGCCCGATTCGGTTACGCCACTGAAGAGGCACTCTTTATCTCCGTGCAGCTGTCCACTGACGCGGTCAGTGCCCTCTGAAAGGTTTGGGTACTGATAAGACTGTGGAAGCAACCTAGCACCCAAGCACGCATGTAAACACGAGACGCATCCACCCCGGGTAAAAAAGAAGAAAAAAGTTCCATCTCGATTCAAACGATTTTGGTTTTATTAGAGCTGGCGTAGGCAACACGGTCAGTTATAAAACAAATGTCTGATACAACCCGAGTTGTTTGTAACAAACCTACTACTGTTTGAGCACCAACAAAAAAACTGCTCGTTAGCTGACAGTTTTCTGGACCCTATGGCGTAACTAAATATGGCAGGTGGTTGAAGGAAGGATGTCGTAAACCAGTGCTTGGAGTTTGCGATGTGACTTGTCTGCAGTGGTGGCCGACCTGCGCTGTTTCACCTGCGTTGCTGCTTGCAGCCATTGTCCTTTGGTATCACTGCAGAAGCACGCTGCGCTGCATCCGCCTCAGGCTGGGCAAAAAGCAGCGCCAGAGGAATGGAATGGTTTACAAGCCCCTGGTTTGAGCCACCAAATGAGCCACGGAGGAAAAGCTCTAGTCAGAGTGGAAAGCAGTAAGTGACCAGATGCTTCATTAACGATGTTTATAAGTGAGGGGAAAATTCCGCAAGTTTGCCCAACGCATCGTAACAATACACAATCACGTACGTAGTCATCTAAAGCAGGTAAAAACAAAACGCAAAACAACCCAAGAATACACAGGAGGGAAAAAACAGCCATGCTAGCATCAAAACAGTCCTTTTCTTCAGTCTCCTCCAAATCTTTTTTAAATTAAAACAACAACAACAACAACAACACCTAAACATTTATTTGATATAATCATTATGAGAGTCTACTACTTACCAATGGAGACACTGTACCCTACAGTTCCAGAGTATGATTGTCACTTTAAGTTGTACAATAACAGTAACAACACACCGCCCACACGACACAGGGAAGAACGAGATGCCACAAGCTCTAGCATAGTGCCCTGTAGTTACAGATCTCAAGGTACAAGTAAAGGCAGAAATCAGACACAACTGGCAAGTGAACAGAAAACAGCTCTGCCATTTTGTGCCATCTTGTCCAGCAACCATTTTCTGCCTAGGAGTTATGGGAGAGAGTTTCTCGGAAGGAAGGGCTACAAGGCAATTTACTGTCTTTATTTCTTTGCAAAGCAATAACTGTGCCCAAAACAGCCAAGCATTATTCTTTTAAACTTCGCTTTCCATTCGTTTTGATAATCACTCGTTTAACGCTATATTTATCTAGTGACTGGACCCTTGTTGATCGCTAGTACCTCCATCAGCGCAGGGACGCTGCACGGCAGTCAGGTCCTCTGTAATAACACTAAAAAATAAAAAAGAAGCAAGTTTGGACTGGGGGAAGTTGATGAGGAATACTTTTAGGGCTTGGGATTTGAGCAGTGCACAGAGCAATACATACCCCCCCCCCCCCCCCCACAACCTTAACAACAGTGATTATTGCAACACAGCCACTTCTAAAGGAAAACGCCTGAACTACTGATCACCAAGAAGCCTGGAGTAAGCTGCACCGTGCTGAAAATGATTATTTACGCATGGAACCAATACTGCCAGTGCACGTGCACAGCATATACCAGTGACACGCCTGCACAGTGCTCTGTGGAAACTATGTGCAAGTCAAAAACAAAACACCTCCAACATGTTCTGAATGAGGACAACAATAGCATGATAATAGCAGCCTCACCAGCAAGTACATCCGATTCAGCAATGGCATGCCTGCACAGTGCTCTGTGGAAACTATGTGACAGTCGTAAACGAAACACCTCTAACATGTTCTAGACGAGGGCAATGACAGCATGATAATAGCAGCCTTACCAGCATGTACATCCTATTCACCAACAAAGAAATGATAAAAATTCAGAACAATCAGTACCGAAACTTGGTGTCAACAAGGAGGAAAGGAAAAAGACAGCATGGTGCACCACAAGATCACAAACAAACAAACAAAATAAACATTTATTATGTTAGGCATCATACTTTCATCCTCCTCATCAGTAATGTCTGTTGGGCTGGAAGCCCATGCGAGCTACGTACAGCTAGACGCACGGCCGTTCCCGTCCATGTATGCACAAATCCAGACACTATTCGCAAACGGTTTAATCTCTAGCTTTCGCTGGTCAGTCTCTCCACAAATCCAGACACAATTCACAAATGGTTTAATCTCTAGCTTTCACTGGTCAGTCTATCCACAAATCCAGACACAATTCACAAATGGTTTAATCTCTAGCTTTCGCTGGTCAGTCTGACATGCCAGGCAAGGTGCTCAAGCACTTCCGCACAAGCGTAACAGAGTGTGAGCCCGGGTGTGGGGTGGGGTGGGGGTGGGGGGGGGGGGGGGAATCGGAAGTGTGAGTGGAGGAGAAGCAGGAGAGAGGGGGGGGGTGGGGGGGGGGGGGGGGGGGGGGGGGGGGGGGGGGGGGGGAGGGAGAGAGAGAGAGAGAGAGCAATCGCCTTGGAACATTTTCATTACAGTCACTGCTCATCCTGCTCAGACCATTATGCGATGACCCGCAGTCTGACACACACACACACATGAAGACTGTTGCTATGTCCTGTGCCCCAACAGACGTGGTGCAGTCAAACACCTGCGCACACAAAGTCTCCACCAGCGCTGGGCAAAGCCCCGACCCAGAGGAAAAACAACGAATAATGTGCAAAATATACAACAGGGGAAGGAATACCCATGGAATGAAGCCGCTCACTGGGAAGGCAGAAGCGATTATGAACCGACAGGAGGTGCTACGCTTCCTCACACCCCAACACAGCGAAGGGGGGTGGGGGTGGAGGTGGAAGGGGGCCACGAACCTGACACTGAACAGAGGGTGCTAGAGACGCCCCGTGCTAGGACTTTGTGTCGGATGCAGCGTCAGGGCTTCTCATGCCTGGAATACTGCCACGGTGACAACTCAAAGCAGTTAGCAGCTGGCAACTCAAAGCAGTTAGTAGCTGACAACTCAAAGCGGTTAGTACTTGGTCTCCCAAATCCCCTCAACCGCACGGGGGTTCTGCGTAACATCAGAGTAACATCTGACGTTGCGTTCGACAAGGCAGCGTCTTTCCCCGTTCCTCCACGCTACAGGGACTGCTGATCGCAAGTTAACACTTCTCATGGGTGTTGTCGTCAGAGTTGCTACCCTTGCAGCACTGCCCAGGTGTTTCGCTGCTCAGCCGCTGCAAATGGGCATCTTTTGGCAAAGGAGGGGCGGTTTGTATCTGGTTCTGTGGCCGTCTCCACAGTTACATCCCGTCAGATTGGTGACCCCGCGTGCTAGGACTGTGCGGGGACAAAGGTGCACTGTTTTGCTCAGGCACTTTTCATTTTATTCCCTCACTGTCGCATTTACAACATATGACTTCTTCGCAACTAGCCTGGAAAACACCCACACCCAAATGTCGACAGCAATCTACCTCCTGGTTTTCAGTGACTACTGAAAGGAGATGGAAGTCACGCACACTCACACAGAGCCCCATCTGAACACAAAAGGAGCATAAAGTCGCATCCAACAGAACTGAACCCAATCCATCTGTTTGTAGGTATTCTGCTCTGGGGCGTTCTCAGTGCACACTCGTTCTGTCAGAGTCCAGCATCACCAAACACGGATCACTGATCATGTCTCGTCAACCGTGTCAGGGCCCAATTCTTCTGGAGCAGCAGTCCTCAAGCTGATTTGCGTGCCTGGAAGAAACAGCTGAACTGACGACGAAACGTCAAAACAGGACCATGAGAAAGAAAACTATCAGTGTATATATATATATAGAATAGTTTAATGTTGGTTTCAAAGGCATGTCATGCATCCAAAATAAATTATTGCAATATAATGTCAAGGAAAAACATTCAGTCTCAGAAACAAAACAAAAAAGATGAATCGTGAGCATACAGGCGGCAAATTGTTCATCCACCTCTTCTAAAAAAAAAAAGCTCCTTGGGGTCAGCGCACCATTAATGCTACAAGTTTCATGGAATGTGTTCAATATTGTAAAAGACTCTGACATCAAAGGATAAAGGAATAACAAAAAACGGTCAGTGGTGTTAAAAAAAGAAAAGAAAAAAAAGCAGGAGGTGGGAACAACCAAAGAAAAAAAAGAAAAAAAAGAAGAAGAAAAAACACCCCAGAAAACAGTGACATTGTGACCTGTTTCAAATTCAACACCCTTGTATTCTTTACAGAATCTTGCCATCAAAACACATCAAATAGGTCTGCCAACGTGTCACTGAAGTACATGAAACAGGTTTAACCAAATCGAGGCTTGACACGACTCTTGTTTCGCACTGCGGGCAAGCCAATACCCATAACCGATCTTCCTCCTCAGTCCAACATGTGTGTCAGAAGCACCAATACAATCGTAACAAAGAACTCTGCGTGTGGCTGTTGCGTGGTTAAAGGTGGCGTGTGAAGTTTTCTGGAAAGACTCCCTTCAGTCCATCCTTCTGTTTGATGCCCATCTGCCAACCTTCGTCCTGAAAAACAAAGTAATATTTGTCATCCTCCCTACATCAGTCATCCACCCTTCTCTCCTATAACATCAGTCAGGCTTCTAGTTCTACAACATCAGTTGGTCTTTTGTTAGCTGATGTTGTCCTACATCAGTCTTCTCTCATAACATCAATCAGTCCTCGAGTCCTGCAACATCAGTCTTCTCTCGTACAACATCAGTCTTCTCTCGTACAACACCAGTCTTCTGTCCTGCCACATTAGTCTTCTGTCCTGCCACATTAGTCTCCTGTCCTGCCACATCAGTCTCCTCTCTTGCCACATTAGTCCGTTCTACCACATCAGTCTCCTCTCTTACCACATCAGTCTCCTCTCTTGCCACATTAGTCTTTTCTCTTACCACATCAGTCTCCTCTCTTACCACATCAGTCTTCTCTCTTACCACATCAGTCTCCTCTCTTGCCACATTAGTCTTTTCTCCTACCACATCAGTCTTCTCTCTTACCACATCAGTTTTCTCTCCTATACCACATCAGTCTTCTCTCCTACCACATCAGTTTTCTCTCCTACTACATCAGTCTCCTCTCCTACAACAGTCTTATCTCCTATCACATCAATATCACATTAGTCTTCTCTCTTACCACATCTGTCATAAGTCGTCTGTTCCACACCAGTTTCCTCTCCTAAAACATCTCTCCTACAATGCCAGTGATGTTTTCTCTCCTAAAACATCTCTCCTACAACACCAGTCTTTTTCCTACAACAGTCTTTCTCATACCACATCAATCTGCTCTCCTAAAACATGTCTCCTGCCACTACCCCCCCCCCCCCCCCCACCCCCTCAAAATAGACCAATTCTTCTGAGAAATACATGGCAAGCAATCTTTGCCAAACACACAGGCTCAAGTTACCAGTATTACAGCTTTGGGTGAGAACGCTACTGAGAGGACTGTTGCACTTTAGGAAGGTGGTGAGTACAGACATACCCATACCTGGTCCACAGGGACCAACACTTCAGCACGAATAAATTCGTATCTGGACTACAAAGAGTTACGGTTTGATTGAGCAACCGCTGGCTGAACTTACACAGATAATACCACAGCATTACAAGATTTGTTAAATTTTTATGCCCGTCCAAGCAGAGTAAATGTCTGTGACTACACTCGGTGCCTACCTGTTCCTCTTCATTGTCAAAAGGTACAACGTAGATGATGTCGCCCGGCTCGAAGGACAGCTCGTCGACGTCCTCACCAGCGTAGGTATGGGTGGCCTCCACCTGAAAACACACACAAACCATACGTAACCAAAGCATCCGTCACAAATACCCTGGCCTCTGCCTTCTCCTCTCTCTGCTAGACTGAGAGACCACACACATCCAAAGCATCCGTCACAGGGTCCAGTGGTTAGAGCGCTGGACTCGTGATCGAAAGGTTGCAGGTCTGAATCCCTGCAGGAGCTGCAGGATAATTTTCTTCTCCGGGTCAACTTTCTGTGCTGACTCTTATTTCGGTATCCAGTTCCACCCCCAATTACCGCAACAGCACGTAAAAGACCCTGGTCATTCTGCCAAAAGTGCAGGTGGCAGGTTACAGCTAAATATGCACGCACCTTGCCTATGTGGCTTTGCATGAAGTGACACTGGTACAATGGTTGTATGGTGTACACAGAACACGCCGAGACGGCAGCAGTTTCATGTGGCACCAGCCATGCCAGCACTGTAAGTACACCACTTCGGTGGATATTCAAAAACGTACTATAAAAAGCCATTCACTCATGTAGAATCACATGCGTGTGCAGTGAGTCTTCGAGAGACTAGCGTTATATAAAAGTGATCAGCTAACTACTAACCTGGTAGAGTGTAGAAGGCGGAGCTTCATGGACGGGCTTGTTGGATGGGGGTGTCTGGTAAGTGCCCTCATCCCCGCTGTCCTCTGCCCCATTGCCCGGCGGCTCCTCGTAGACGTTGTTGGTTACTGGCACTGAGTCCATGCCGTCTTTGCTTGAGCCCACAGACAAAGCCTTCACCTGAAACACAGTGAAAGTGGTCAAGGGATTTTTCTGTGCTTTCCTTCACCGAGCTGCAGCTGCAACTCTCCAGGCTTTGCATGGTGAGACTTCTGCCTGTGCAGCCGTTTCCCTGCGTTTGCGTAGAGTTAGCTGCCTCTGTCAGCTTCATTGCAGTCTCAGTTTCACAAAATAATGCTTTATTCTGATCACACCTGACACAGAATGGTGAATAAAGACAGTGAAGGCAGCAAAATAAAAATGCATCCCATGTCCATCTACAATTGTGAAAACAATCTGACCAGTACATTACAATCTGAAAAGTACATTATAATCTGACAATAGATACTCTGTTCTGCCCTAACATAACCACTGTAGTTGATAGCATAAAAAAACAAAGTTTTTCAGTACAACCCCTCTTCCCCCAGAGTGTGTATGTGCACACGTGCACACACACACACACACACACATACGCATGCACACACACATACACACACACATTCCGACATACTCCACTCCCTGCCCTCTTGTCTACTATAAAAGTAAAGATGCATCTAGTATTCAGTAGAACCCTATTTGGATGAACTCCTTTGTTATCAAGTTCTGCCTAAACAAACTGATTCACATATCCATCCTAAATATTTTTCTGTTTCTAGTGCTTTTACATTTTTAAGACATATTTGTTGCAAGAAATCATTTTAATATTCTTCAGTAAATGGTTCCCCCCCCTCTCCCCCCCATAGAAATTAATGACTGATCAAATCTGATTTATAGTACTTAAAACAACAACATAGGAACTAAGTAAGCAATAAACACAATTTGTGTCAACATTTGGTGCAGAACATGAAACAAATAAAACTGAAAAAAACAGCAACAACAAATTAAAAAACCAAACAACAAAATTGCCATGCAAGAAATGACAGGAATTGCATAGATGAAGCAAACTCCACTCAATAGTTGTGCAAAATGAGTCAGCAGTGAAATGTGTATCTGGGGCACAGACACAGAATAATACAGTGACCGCTTAACTGGTAGCTCTTACTGAGGGAACACTTGAGGCAACCACACTGAGTGATGTCCCCTGAAAATTTACTCCAAAGTTCCAACCGCGAGCCATTTTGATAGTGACAATGCCATCAGTTGGTCAAGAACGGACATCAAGGAGGTTAAATGGAAAGGGTACACCTCCAATTTGCATGTCAAGAGGTTGTTTGTTCCATTTAAGCCTTACTCTAACATTATTCAATGAAAAATGGAGATGTTTTATCAAGCTGTCTAATGTAGCTCTAGACACAACATCAGTGAAAGCAGAAATCAAAATAAATAAACACCGTTGTTCGTTTTTATATGCCCAGTCAACCATGACGGTTATAGCAGGGCGACCGAAAAAACAAGTATAAAAAGTATATATATATAATTATATATATTCGCAAGTTCTTACAAGCATAAATGCACGTTGTGTTAATGTGCGTGTCCACATGAGTGCGTGCATTCACAGCTGTATCTGTGTGATCTCACTGGCATCATTATTCACTGGCTGATATCACAGCTGCTTGAAAAAAAGCTGTGTGACACATAGATCTGTTATGTAATGTCTTGAAGCATGTGTAACATTTAAGCCTGGCTGAAATGACCACACAAACTGCTGATCAACAGTTCTGTTGGAAAGGTGCAACAAACAATAGTCTGGTCAACGGTCATTCTAGGCAAACATTCCGTGCCCAGTTGGGCAGGTTTCGGCTCGTTAGTTCACATGACCAAATTACAACTGGCTCGCAATTCTCTTCAAAATGGCTACTGCGGCCACTGATCCTAAACCGGCTTTGATGGCTTTTCCTCATCCTGAAATCAATCCATCAATAAATAAACCAGGAAAAAGAATGTCAACGGCAAATCAATCAACAAAACAGCAACAGCTCAGGGCAATGACAAAGTAAGTAAGCAAGTAAGTCGGTGTTTTACACCCAGTCAACCAGTACGGTTATATCAGGGCGATGGGCAACAGCAAAGTCTCTTCAATTCAAAGCTAAAAACGAAAACAAAAAAAACTTGCAACTCACAAAAACAACAACAGCAAAGGTGCTGTTGAGCTAACTGGTCAAGGCAACTCCAACAAATTCACCTCTCCTTCCTGATGCTCTACAGGGTCCCACACAGCCATGCTTACTCTGCACTCCGCTTCCTCTTCTTTCATGCCCAGTGTCTCAGGCAGCAGACCCAAGCCTCCTCCTTCTTCCTCGTGAAACACCACCTCAAACCCCTCCGACCCCTCCTGATCTGAACCGACATGCTCCACGGCGGAACTTTCCTCCCTCCTGATGTGCTCCTTGTCCTTCAGTTCAGCGACGGTTGCTGCACTGGAGTTTTGGCAGAGGTTTTCGTTTCTTTCCAGCCCAACGTGCGCCTTGCCCTCCACCTCTGTGCCGGATGCTGCATCAACGTTTTGGTGGACGCACTTGTTTCCGTCCTTCCCAGCAATCACTTTGTCCTCCAGATCTGTGCTGGTTGCCTCACCGGTGCTGGGATGGAGACTTCCTTCTGTTGCAGCTGCATGATGTTTTTCTTCATCTGTGAGCGTAGCTTGTGCTTGTTCCGTGACCTGTTCTCCTACCGCGACTCTTACGGTATCTCCACAATGCTCTAACCCTGGTTGCTGGTTCAGGACAGTCTCTCTGGACACATCCTCTTGCTGTGGGGTTGTTCCTGCTGTTGGTGCCAAGTTTCCGTCTAGGTGCAACTGCTTGTTGTGTTGCATGGTTGTAGCGAGAAGCAGCGGTACTTCAGGTTGGCTGTTACTGGGCTCCCCAGCGCCATCCTTCTCGCACAAATCCGCCTTCTCCTTCCCCGCCTCACTCTCCTCGGACACTTCTTCGTGCATTGCATTCCAATCTTTGCTAATTTCCCCCTCCTCCTTTTGCGTGCTGTGACCTTTCAGCATCTCTTCTTTCCCTTTTCTCCTGTCATCGTCCTTGTTGGAACTGTTTCCCCGAAGTTCGTCATCCCTGCACGCATCTTCCTGCCTGTTTCTGGCATCCCTCTCTCCCAACACTTCTTCCAGTTCTTCTCCTGCATCACTGCTCATGTTCATTTCTACCTCCCCAGATATTTTATTCGGCAGTCCTGTTGTCTCTTTCCCTCTGTCACTGTCTTCATAAAAGTCTCTCTTCTCTTCTTTAGAGTCATAATCTGTACCGATATCGACTTCTTCCTCACCTCTTCTCTGACCACTCTCAACTCGGGCGCCATTCTTCTCTTCTCTCGTTTCATCATCTTTCTTCACTTCTCCCTCATCTTTCTTCTGACCGTGATCAACACTGGCTGCTTCCTTCTCTTCTCTTGTTTCATCACCTTTATCGATTTCTTCCTCATTTTTCCTCTGACCATTATCAATACTGGCATCTTCCTTCTCTTCCCTTGTCTCGTCATCCATCCGGTTTCTCGTGTCATCAGCTTTCCTGGCATCTTGATCCTCTTTTCTGGTGCTGCTGCCTGTATCGGCCTTTACCTTTTGCTTAGTTTCAGCATCACATACGGCTTCATCGTCCTTTACTCCTGTGTCGCCGGCACCAATGGCTTCTTCCTTCTCAGTTTTTGCTTCACAGCCTTCGACAGGCTCTGCCTTCTCTGTTCTTGTGCCACCACCACCAGTGGCTTCTTCTTTCTCTGTTCTTGCATCACCATCAGTAGTGGCTTCTGCCCTCTCTGTTCTTGTCTCACCATCAGTAGTGGCTTCTGCCCTCTCTATTCTTGCATCAACATCAGTAATGGCTTCTGCCCTCTCTGTTCTTGTCTCACCATCAGTAATGGCTTCTGCCCTCTCTGTTCTTGCATCACCATCAGTAGTGGCTTCTGCCCTCTCTGTTCTTGCATCACCATCAGTAATGGCTTCTGCCCTCTCTGTTCTTGCATCACCATCAGTAGTGGCTTCTGCCCTCTCTGTTCTTGCATCAACATCAGTAGTGGCTTCTGCCCTCTCTGTTCTTGCATCACCATCAGTAATGGCTTCTGCCCTCTCTGCTCTTGCACCAACATCAGTAGTGGCTTCTGCCCTCTCTGTTCTTGCATCAACATCAGTAATGGCTTCTGCCCTCTCTGCTCTTGCACCAACATCAGTAGTGGCTTCTGCCCTCTCTGCTCTTGCACCAACATCAGTAATGGCTTCTGCCCTCTCTGTTCTTGCATCACCAGCTATGGCTTCTTCCTTCTCTGTGCTTGTGTCACCATCTTCAATGGCTTCATCCTTCTCTGTTCTTGTGTCAACATCATTTATAATGGCTTCCTCCTTCTCTGTTCCTGTGTTATCACCACAAATGGCTTCTCCCTTCTCTATTCTCGCGTCATCATCAGTTTCAATGGCTTTCTGCTCTGCTATTCTTGCGTCATCACAACCAGTGGCTTCTTCCTTATCTATTCTTGTGTCACCATCAATAATGGCTTCTTCCTTCTCTGTGTTAGAGTCCACATCATAAATGGCTTCTTCCTTTTCTGTGCTTGTGTCACCATCATTGACGGCTTCTTCCCGCTCTGCGTTTGTGTCACCATCATTAATGGCTTCTTCCTTCTCTGCGTTTGTGTCACCATCAATAATGGCTTCTTCCTTCTCTGCGTTTGTGTCACCATCATTAATGGCTTCTTCCTTCTCTGCGTTTGTGTCACCATCAATAATGGCTTCTTCCTTCTCTGCGTTTGTGTCACCATCAATAATGGCTTCTTCCTTCTCTGCGTTTGTGTCACCATCAATAATGGCTTCTTCCTTCTCTGCGTTTGTGTCACCATCAATAATGGCTTCTTCCTTCTCTGCGTTTGTGTCACCATCATTAATGGCTTCTTCCTTCTCTGCGTTTGTGTCACCATCATTAATGGCTTCTTCCTTCTCTGCGTTTGTGTCACCATCAATAATGGCTTCTTCCTTCTCTGCGTTTGTGTCACCATCAATAATGGCTTCTTCCTTCTCTGCGTTTGTGTCATCCATAACAGCTTCTCCATTGTCTGCTTCTGTGTCACCACTGCCGATGCTTTCCGCATCCTCTGTCCTTGTCTCACCATCGTTAATGGCTTCTTCCTTCTCTGCTTTCAAATCATTACCATCATTAATAGTTTCTTTATCTGTTCTTGTATCCCATTCCTTTTCTGTTCTTATGTCACCATCATTAATGGTTTGTTCCTTCTCTGCTTTCAAATCATTACAATCACTAATAGTTTCTTTTTCTGTTCTTGTGTCACCAGCATTAGCGGGTATATCCTCTGCTTTTGTCTCTCCGAGATCAATGGCTTCTTTCCTCTCTGTTCCTGTGTCACCAGCATCGATGGGCCTATTCTCCCTCACTCTTGTCTCATCAAGATCAATGGCTTCTTCCTTCTCTGTTCCTGTGTCACCGACTTCTTCCCTCTCTGGTCCTGTGTCACTGACTTCTTCCTTCTCCGTTCCTGTGTCACTGACTTCTTCCTTCTCTGTTCTTGTGTCACTGACTTCAGCCTTCTCTGGTTCTGTGTCATTGGCACTAATGGGACTAGACTCCAGTACTTCTGTCTCACCAAGATCAATGGCTTCTTCCTTCTGTGTTCCTCTGTCACTAACTTCTTCCTTCTCTGTTCCTGTGTCACCATCTTCTTTGTTCTCTGTTCCTGTGTCACCGACTTCTTCCCTCTCTGGTTCTGTGTCACTGGCACTAATGGGGTTAGGCTCCAGTACTTTTGTCTCACCAAGATCAATGGCTTCTTCCTTCTCTGTTCCTGTGTCACCGACTTCTTCCCTCTCTGGTTCTGTGTCACTGACTTCTTCCCTCTCTGGTTCTGTGTCACCAACTTCTTCCCTCTCTGGTTCTGTGTCACCGACTTCTTCCTTCTCTGTTCCTGTGTCATGGACTTCTTCCTTCTCTGGTTCTGTGTCACTGACTTCTTCCCTCTCTGGTTCTGTGTCCCTGACTTCTTCCTTCTCTGGTTCTGTGTCACTGACTTCTTCCCTCTCTGGTTCTGTGTCCCTGACTTCTTTCCTCTCTGGATCTCTGTCCCTGACTTCTTCCGTCTCTGGTTCTGTGCCACTGACTTCTTCCCTCTCTGGTTCTGTGTCCCTGGCACCAATGGGGCTAGACTCAGCTGCTTCTGCCTCCCCAAGATCAATGGCTTCTTCCTTTTCAGTTCTTGTGTCACCGGCATTAACAGTTTGTTCCTTTCTTGTTTCTGCCTCACCACTATCCATGGTTTCTTCTTTTTCTGTGCCTGTATCACCATCACTAATTATGACTCCTTCTTTCTCTGTGACTACATCACCATCGTTAACAGTTTTTTCCTGTTCTATGACTGGACCACCATCATCAGTGGTTTCTTCCTTTTCTGTGATTGGATCACCTTCATAAATGGTTTCTTCCTTCTCTGTTATTGTATCACCATCACCAATGGTTCCTACCTTATTTGTGACTGCACCACCATAATAAATGGATTCTTTCCTTTCCGTGATTGGATCACCATCAATAATGGTTTCTTCCCTCTCTGTTACTGTATCACCATCATCAATGGTTCCTCCCTTCCTTGTGACTGCATCACCACCATAAATGGCTTCTTCCTTCTCTGTTATTGTATCACCAGCATCAATGGTTCTTTCCTTCCTTGTGACTGCATCACCATCATAAATGGCTTCTCCTTTCTCTGTCATTGGATCGCCATCATTAATGGTTCCTCCCTTACCACCACAAATGGTTTCTCCCTTTTCTGTCACTGGATCACCATCATTAATGGTTCCTCCCTTACCACCACAAATGGTTTCTCCCTTTTCTGCGACTGTGCTGCAACCCTTAACGGTTCCTTCCGTCTCTGTGCTTGCGTCGCCATTAACGGCCAGTTCCTTTTCTGTTGCTGAGCCACACTCCCCTCCTCCCCTCTCTGTTCTCTCGTCATCATGGGACGCTTCTTCCGTCTTTGTGTCCTTCATGCCTTGGTCGCTTTTTTCCTTCTCTATTTCTGTGCTGCTGGCTTCTTCCTCCTCCTCCTTTCTTGCCTCCCCGTCTTCCCCCTGTCCTGGAGAAGTGCTGGGCAGGACCTGCGCAGCTCGCTGGATGAGCTGGTCTACAAAAACCCTTACAGGTGGATACGCCTGGTCCCCCTCAGTAAAAGCAGCCTCTGAGGTGATCTCGTGGCGTGTCATACTGGTGTGAGGGTCCGAGGTCGCAGTCTCTGGCTGGATCTCGCTGCGCGCCAGGCTGGTATCAGGGTCTCTGGTTGCTGTCTCCGACATGACCTCACAGCCTGTCAGAATGGCACCAGGGTCTGAGGTTGCCAGTTCTTGGCAGTGGCTGGCAGCTGATGCTACCTCTTTCTGCTCAACGTCCACCTTCTCCGCCATCTCCTTACTGCCCGTGTCACTGTCCTGACCAAATGTGCTGCTAGTGCTTGCTGTGGCTTGCAAGGCTACTTCCTGTTCATCCCGAGGTTGACACTCTGAAGAACACGGCGGCAGGTCCTGGCTGGTGAGGTCCACAAATCCGCTGCAGGCGTGCAGCTGCCCTGGCAGAGAAGTGCCTGCCGCTGACAGGACCCCTGTTGCCGCAATCTGGGCAACTTCAACCACCAGGCTCGACACGCTGGTGCCGCTCTGGGTGACTTCGATGTTCTGGTTCAGCACGTCAGTGGCGCTTTGGGTGAGTTCCCCGGCGCTGATTCCGCTGTCGCAGGACGTCACCACTTCGTTGGAGGCGACGGTGTCCGCGGGCTGCTGGCTGACGCCCGAGGACGGGTTGGCTGAGGCAGTGTCCGTGCTGCTGCTCTGCAGGCAGGCTTCCCAGTGGGCGCTGATGACGCTGTCGCAGGGAGTGACATCCACCGAGTGGGCATCAGACGCCAGGTTGATGCCACTGGATTCATTGTTTCCCAGAGACTGGTGGGACGTCTGGCCAGTGGATGCAGATGTGATGTCAGCGCCGTTGCTGCCACGACTGGCTTGTGCCTGGGGTACCAACGTGCTAGCAAATATTCTGCACTCTGCACGGTACTCCTCCTGTGCAAGAGCCCCTATGCTTGACTGACTGCCAGGAGGCTCACTGATCTCCTGAGTTGAAGCAACTGTATCACAAGCATTGGTGGTTGGAACGTGAGCGCTGCTTTCAGCGTTGTTGAGGCTGTCTCCCTCTGTCACCATCTTAAACCCACCAGAGACGTGGTAGCTCCGGACAGTGTCCTCATCTCTAAGCGTTTCAAAACCGTCAGACACATGGTAACTCAACTCCACAAACTGTGTTTTCTTCAGGCTGGTGTCGTCGACAGATCTCAGTCCCTCAGACGCAGTTTCAGTGGGTGAGTTGATGGGATAAGCTTCTCTGGATGGGCTACAGCTCTCCTCAAGATCAGCACCCTGTTCTTCAGATTTCTCAGGCGGCCTGGGTGGAATGGGACCTGTTTCCCTGTCTCGGGAAAGCAGCGAATCTCCTGCCGCAAGGTGGCCAACAGTGTGAGCAATGCTGGAAGGATGGAGAACATCTGTGTCTGCGTTCTGCCTGGCTGCGAGTGTGTCCTGCTTGTCTCGTTTCTCCCTTGCTTTTTCCGCTGGACAGCCAGCAGCCTCAACATCAGGTGCCTGATTGTCTGACTCGGCAGTGTTCTTCAACCCTACAACGTTCTGCGGTTTATCACCTGATGCTGCAAGGTCCTCAAACCTTTCAGAGTTCTGTGGGTTATCCCCTGCTGCCATAGGGTTCTTCAGATCTGAAAGGTTTTGTTCTTTATTGTCAGACTCGGCACATTTCCCCACACCTTCCCTGTCGAGTGCTTGGTTGTCTGATTCCACAGGTTTGTCCAACCCTTCAACATTCCACGGCGATTCATCCGACTTGGCAACATTCTCATCACGAACCGACAGCGACTCGGGCTGGCGCTCAGAAGGGGACTCAAAGAGAGGTTGAGTGGCGCGGTCTTTCGAATCTGTGACAATACCGCTGGCACAGGAAACCGTTCCTTCAGCCACCGTCAATCGAGCTTCAGGCTGCAGCTCAGGTTCTAGACGATCTCCTGGCTTCCCCGCTGCCGGACAGGCGTCAGGGACAGCTTGGTTCAACACCGGTGGCTGGGGCACACCGGGGTCCACGGCCGAAGCCTGCTGGGCCAGAGCTTCCTTCAGCAGCTGCATATCAACATAACTGCCCTTCTTCTTCGCAGGGTTCTGCACTCGCATGTTGACATAGCCGTCCTCCGCCTCTCCTCCGCCCACTCCCCCAGCACCCTTGGACTTCCCCACCTCGTGCGACTCTTTCCCGACAGTTCTGCACTGTGGTTCTGGGACGTTCTGGTAGGGGTGAACCTCGTCAGCTGGACCCTGGACTGTGGCAGCCCCGTGTCCATCACCCTGGGGCACCCTGTTGGCGGCAGCCCCCGGCTCCGCGCTCAAGATGGGGACACGGGCCTGACCTGCGGGCCGCCTGGCATCCTCGGCCAAAGAGCTTTCAGAGGGCTCTGTGTCGGCCACGTTGCTGGTCCTCCAGGCTGTTCGCCAAGCTTCCCGAGCCAGGTTCAGGTCAAAGGGAGGGGCAGAAGCTGGGGTGGCGGTCGCTTTGGGCAGAGGCGTAGCCTCCATGTGCTTTTGCGACTCTCCGCTCTTGGAGTTTTTCGGAGGCTTCTGAATGCCAGCGACGTTTTTGCTTTCACCCAGCACCTGCTCCTTCACCGCCACAGGGGGCGCCACCTGTCTGACGGCATCCCCCTCCCCGCCCTCCGACACTTTTTCTCCCTTGCCGCGCGCGTCCATGACGGTCTTCCCAGCCACAGCCCTGTTTTCCATCTCCTCTTTCAAGCTTTTCTGCATGGCACCAAGCAGCAGAGACTGAGCCCCCAAGGCGCCGTCTCCACCGTGCTGGAATCCCGCACCGTCCAGATTAGCCTGGAGTGTCCTGTAGGGTGCCTGCAGGAAAACGGGCGGCGCCAGAGGGATGCGCGAGTGATGCTGGGCGACTGGTGCCCCGGGGAAAGCTTCCTGGGAGTTCTGCTGCAGGCTCGGGCGAGCGCGCCTTCCGAAAAAGGTGTGTCTGAGTGCCGATGTCAGAAACGATGTCCTGCTCTCGGCAGCACTGCCGAGTGACTGGGGCGGGACTGGCCACCCCTCCTCCCCTTGGATCCCCACCATGGAGTCTGTGCTCACCATGGAGAAGGGCATGGAAAGGAAGTGTTGCTGCTGTTGCTGCTGCTGCTGGTCCCCACAAGCGCTGCCCATCTCTCCGGCGGTGCCAACCTTGGTGTACGGCAGCGTCAGCCTCACTTGCGAGGGATCGGGAGGATGTGGCAGTGACCCGGGACCCGGACCGGGTCCGGTCACGGTTGAAGCGGGAAGAAAGTCTGAGTGGAGGCTGAAGCCTGGACCCGGACTAGGCCTGGGCCCAGCCGGTGAGGAGCGCATGGTGAAAGGTGGGGCCAAGGGGTTGAGGCCTGGACCGCAAGGCCTAGCTTCCGGGTTCGGGCCCGACGCCGGCGGAGGGCGCGGGGCAGTGGCCGGTGGCTTGGTCAGGCTGGGCTTCGAGGGGGGTGGGATGATGCCAGCCTCGGGTGCCGGAGGCACCGGCCTGGTCTCGCAGCCTGGGTCAATGGAAGCTTGCAGAGAGGCTGGTGAGGGTCGAGGAGGAGGCTGGTAGGTGCCTAATCCCATCTGGTTGCCTCCTGTGACCCCGCCTGCAGCCTCGCCAGAGGACTTCGCTCTCCTGGAACCAGCCTGTTTAGGGCTGGTGCCAGTTGTAGTCGAGACAGCCTGGCTTTTCGCAGTGACGTCACCAGCAGCCTGTCCCGGTGACTTTGCTCTTCTAGCACCAGACAATGCTCCTCCCTGTTTAGGGCTGGTGCCAGTTATACCTGACACTGCCTGGTTTTTTGCAGTGACATCACCAGCAGCCTGGCCTGGAGACTTTGCTCTTTTGGCATCTGACAACGCTCCTTCTTGTTTAGGGCTGGTGCCAGTTGTACCTGACACTGCCCGATCTGTTACAGTGACGTCACCAGCAGCCTGGCCTGGAGACTTTGCTCTTTTGGCACCAGACAACACTTCTCCCTGTTTAGGGCCGGTGCCAGTTGTCTCCGAGACAGCCTGGCTTTTCACAGTGACGTCACCAGCAGCCTGTCCCAGTGACTTTGCTCTTCCAGCACCAGACAACGCTCCTCCTTGTTTAGGGCTGGTGCCAGTTGTGCCTGACGCTGCCCGATCTGTAACAGTGACGTCACCCGCAGCCTGGCCTGGAGACTTTGCTCTTCTAGCACCAGACAACGCTCCGCCCTGTTTCAGGCTGGTGCCAGCTGTAGTACCTGACACTGCCCGGTCTCTTGCAGTGTCGTCACCAGCAGCCCGAGTGGAAAACTTCACTCCTTTGCAACCTGACGACGCTCCCTTTTTGGGGCTTCTGTCAGTTGGACCTGACTGCCTCTGGCCCTCTCCAGTGACATCGCCGGCAGCGTGACTGGGAGAACTAGATGGTGCTCCCCGGCGCTTGGGGCTTGCGTCCGCCGAATGGCACGCTTGGCGGGAGGAGCTCACGCCCTCCCCGCTTTTGGGTGGTTTTAGTTTGGGCAAGGTTTCGGCCTTCTTCTCTTTCTTCAAGGCCTCTTGCGAGTGGGAGGTGGTGGACGAGGGTGTGGAAGACCGCCTCTTGGAACTCTTCGTGTCAGAGCCCAGCGACTTCTCCGGGGAGGACCTCTTCCTCTTCTTGGAGTCCTCTGACCAGTTCTTGCTCTTCTCCGGGCTCTTCTGCTGGCTGCCAAAGTCCAGGCTTTTCGCGTTCTTGGCGCCGCTCTTTTCGCCTGCGTGCTTGGCCACGCTGGAGATGTGCAGCATGGACTTGAACATCTCAAACCCCCTGTGACTGAGACTACTTTTCTTGCTCTTTTCGCCGCCGCTGCCGCCACAGCTGCTGCCCTTGTCCTCAGGCGGGGGCTCCCTCTCCACCCTTTTCTCCCCGTGCTGAGGAAGGTTGTAAGGCTTGACGAGGAACACTGGAGGTCCGTGGATCACACTGGTGGTGTTCTGGTCCCTAGAGGACAAGGGATGAGGGGGCGGGTCGGAGGTGCGGGCACCAGCTGGGCCGGAACCAGGATCCACGCCGTGAGGACCAGAGTCGCCGGACCTGTTGGAGGGATCTGAGGCGGTGGTCGGGGGGATCTGAACCCCAGCATCTTTATCCTTCTCTGGGGTTTTGCCATCTGGCTGTGTTAGGTTGCTGCTCTTTTCGCTCTCTAGTGGAAGTGGGATATTTAGCTCTTTGGCTTTGTCTTCTGCCAGCTTTTGGTCCAGCCCCGGAACATCCCCGTGAGTGTGACAAACGCTCTTGCTACTGACGTTTTCATAGCAGTCAGCGTCCTCCTCACTGCCCTGCTTTTCAGTGATCTCAGTGGATGAAGCATTCAGACGCTTGGACCCCGGCACGGAGTCTTTCACTGGAGACAGTGGGACGGAATGTGGGCGCCTGTGCTCCCCTCTCCCCACCGCTGGGTCAGTTTCAGTGGCTGCAGCGTTGGATGCTTCGCTCCTGATGGCTTGCTCCAGAACCGAGATGATGCTCCTCTCTTCTGCAGAGATCACACCACCGGGGTCTGCACAGACTTCAGAGCTTTTGCAAACGTTGGTGGGCGATGCCGAACCTCCGTTCCTCTCGCTCTCACTGGCGCTGTTGTGGACCAGGTCTTCCTGGCTGGAGAACGTGATGTCTGCGTAGACTTCGCCCAGGGGGCTGTGGAGGCTCGTGGAGAAGTTGGAGAAGGAGCTGGCGACCAAAGCGTCGCTGCTGACCGCGGAATCCTCTTGACTGGCCGCGCCCCCTGTGTTGACTTCAGAGCCGCCCGCTGTGGACAGTGCGCTCTCGCTCTGGCCACCTTCGCTCTTGGGCACGGAGTGGTGCAGGCTGTCCGCGGAGACGGTGACATCGCCCACCTGCCGCTGCGGCTGGGTTAGGCTCTCGGCCGATTCTGCGTTCTTTTCTTGTACTCTGCCTGGAGCGTCTGCGAGGGTTTCAAAGTCTGAAGCGTTGCCAGACGCCGGACCCTGCTCGTTCGAAGCCGCTCCGTCCCGCTTGTCCACGAACACAATGCCATCAGAGTCAGCCTGCTGGGCCTTAACGACCAGCTGGCTCTCCTCTGGTGTCGCTGGGTTTTCATCCGCAAACAGCAGTCCGTCCTCAAGCTCATCCTCGTTCACGGACCTGTCAGGGGGGTGGGTTGGTGGAAGTGAAGACGGAGCAAGCGTCTCTCCCTGGGTGCTGGGTTCCTGGGAGCTGGCTGGGTCTTCAGACAGAGCTGCGTCAATCTCCTGCTGGTAGGAGCTGTCGATGAAGCCCCCGACACTCACCGAAGATGCTCCGGCACCTTCTGGAGCACGGTCGGCGCGACAAGGGGGTTCCCCCAGCTTCTCTCCTTCATTCGTTGGCGATTTTACCCACTCAGCCAAAACGGCGGGAGGGTTCTCCCCTGGCATTTTCTCTACCACCTCTTCCCTGATCTTCCTCTCTCCTGAAGGCGCAGGGGGAAGAGGCTGTGAAACGATACCTGGAGGGGTAGAGGACACACGCTGTGCAGACGACGCAACAGGGACGGGGGTTAAGCACAGTGCACTAGGGTGGGAATCGGTGTTGGGGGAAGAGACTGGTGGTGCAGGGGTGCTGGCAGAAGCCAGGTGGGAGGTTTTATCAGCGCTTACTGTGGTATAATCGTCTGCCAGGGCAGAACTGTCCCCACCGGCAGAGCCTTTCGCAAAGCCCAGGGTGCCTCCGTCTTTCGCGGCAGAGGTGTTCATCAGCTCCTGCTGTTGTAAAATCTGGGTAGAGGGAAACAGAAGCAGCTCTTGTTTTGTCATCGCCAGCTTCAACGCCCTCAGTTGGAAATAAGACGCTCTACGCGAGTTAACGTAAACTATGATTCCCGCAGAGAGCATGTGCAAGGAAACAACTGCATGTAAATATACACAAACAAACAAAATCTCACCTGGCTCGGGATGAGCCATGGCATTCTGGAACTGGATGGAAAGCAACAACAGCCACAACAGCCACATGTAACCCACCACCTCTCTCAACACAGCACAGTTTCACTCTTGTCTATTATCCGAGTTTGTCCAGCCGCTGTCTCTGCACCATGCTAAACACAGAAATGACACAAGGGTTCCCACAGTATCACAGACAGGTCTTTGCCACAGGGATTTTTGCAGGTTTACCTGTTCACCTGTTCATGCATGTGCTTGTGTTGAGGTGTTGGTCACACATACATTACTTAATATCCACTGGATAAAATAAAATAAATCCACCTTTTCTTTGGTTCAGCAATCTTAACACCAGCGAAATGAAAAAGAACCCCTGTTTAAAAAACAACCACAAAACAAAAACCCACACACATCAGTAGCATGACATCAACGACCTCACAGGTATGTACCAGCACTGTACAAATGAGCTCACCTCCTTGACCTTCTCAGTGTCTCCGTTGACCTTGGCAGCTGCTATTACCACATCCTGATTGCCGTACAGGTGGTCTGTGGAATGAGCAGTACAAGACAGGTGTTATTTTCACAACTGGATCTGCAAAGATTGCTCCCAGTTTTTAATAACTTTGGTTGAGTTTACTCACTTCTCCCCACACTCTCAAAGTCTTGAGTTCATGTTCGCTCCCAGTTTGTAATGACTTTGGTTGAGTTACTCATTTTTTTACAGCCTCTCAAGGCCTTTAGATGTTTCATCCCTCCACGGGACTCTTCGCTGGCTGCCTATCCGTGTATGGAGTACAGAGTAAGAGTTGTCAACATCTTGCCTTCTTTTTCCCTCCTATCTGTCTGATCTCCTTACTCTCCGTCATGACAGCTCCGCTCCTCCTCTAACTCAAGAACTCTATGCACTCTACATGTTAGGACCAAAGCATTTGGACAGCACTCATTTTTCCTGTGCTGCTCCTTCTGTTTAGAATTCTCTGCCTTGTGAAATCTGACACATTCAGTCAACCATTGCATTTAAAACCACTCTGAAGACATCTGTTTAAAACCTACTGCTGCTACTATGTCTCTGTCCCCTCAGTCTTCTTAAATGATTTCAGTTGACTGGAATGTGTGTGTGTACGCATGTGTGTGTTCATGCATGCATCTGTGTGTGCATGTGTGTGTGTGTGCACGCACGCACATGTGCATACATGGGTGCATGCACATGTGTGTTGGCTTTCTGCAGTCTCAACTGCTTACAATCATTGCTGTTACTGTTTTTTTTTTACTTGCAATGTCTCAACCTGGATGTTAAACTTGCTTTCAGTACAAAACAACAAACACTATTTTAATCAACTTGGGTGTTAAATTTGCTTTCAGCACAAAGCAACGAGCATTATTTTATATTAGAGGTTTGAGCTGTACAAGCACATCTTTATATATTATATAATTATTAGAATTATTATTGAAAACAGCTGACCACTTCCCCCTACAACTTTCAAAGGCCTTCAACAACTGTACGATTTAAATCGTGGTTCCCAGGGACTTGGACTAGAGCCGAATAAAGACCTTATAAGGACTTGTAAGGACCAGTATTAGATTTTGTAAGGTCCATCACAACAGTAAGGAACACAAAAAACTAGCTGAATTTCGCATGCCACGCCTCGAGCAGTGTTTGTCCAGCTTATCTTTCAGAACCCACTCCTGGTATGCAATGTCCTTTAGCCAGTGGTCTTGGAATAAACTTTTTCTCAAAGTCTTTGCTGTTAGCTCAGGTTCTTTCACAGTTCGAATTTTGCATTAAAATGGCTGACCCGGAAGTTATCACGTAATCTTGCAACCATGATTTTGGCTGCACGTGATCTAAATGAAAATGGAGGAAGGCATCATCTACTTCAGACATCATCTTAACCTATGTCCGAATGATTTCCAAATTCAGTAAATGTGTGAAACCATCCAGTGTCACTGACTTGGAAAAAATGAGAGGCTTTTATAACTACCTATGTGCATTTTTAGTATTAGCTAGACTTGTAAGAACCGTGAAGCAAATATAAGGACTTGTAAGGCCTTACTCGGCAAATTCAATTTGTAAGTACTTTATAAGCACCTGTAAGGACCCTGGGAACCTTGGATTAACTCCACCTTCCCACAGCCACCACCCCGCTGTCCCACACAACTGTGCCTACCTTCAGGGTATTCATCAATGCCAGCAGCAGCAGCAGCAGCAGCAGCAGCGCCCGCCCCACCTTCAGGGGGACGAGCCACGGCGGAAGGGGTGGTGGGGGTGGCAGCAGGACTGTCGCTGGAGGCTGGGGAGTCGGTTCCTCCCTGCAGACTGGACTCGCCGTTCACGTGGTGCTCGTCGCTGCTGCACACAGGCACGTACGGCAACAGCGCGGTGAACGATTAAAGTCCGTGGAGCGAGCGGAACGAGAGAGTTGGTGAGCCGGTTTGGCCTAGCGGTAAGGCGTTAGGCTGGTAAGCGGAAGGACCTCGGTTCGATACTGCTTCGGCTTTCTAGCCCCCAGGGGCAAAAAGATCAATAAAACCTTGAAACCTAGGCTCTCCTTTCTCTTCAAAAAGCTTGTGGTTTGTGGACTTTGTCCCTCTCTTCCTACTGAAACATTAAAATGGTTCTCATCGCTGCCCATCTTAATGCGGGAATAATTCTGGTGGTGACAGTGTAGCGATAGGTATATAATCCCCCCCCCCCTTCTCCACGTCCCTAATAAGACTCATGGTTTCTGTGGATGTTAAGCACCTTGTTTACTTACTTTAGAACAAGAGAGGTTTTATTTTACATTAAGCACCATGTTTACTTACTTTAGAACACGACAGTTTTTTGTTTTTGTCTTTTTTAACTACTGGATCTGCAAAGATTGCTCCCAGTCAGTAAACATGGTGTTTAACGTCCACAGAAACCATAAGGCTTATTAAGGATGGAGAGAAGGGGGGAAGGGGGTATGGAGGTGGGGGGAGGTGAAGATTATATACCTACCACTGCACTGCCACCACCAGAAGGACTTCTCTACGGTGGGCAGTGATGAGAGCCATTTTAATGTTTCATTAATTGTGAGGGACAAAGTCACAAGACAGTGTCACAGACCACAACTTGCGAAGAGAAAGGAGAGCTGAGGCAGACTCGAATTGAGGTCCCTCTGCTTACCAGCCTAACGCCTTACCGCTGGGCCACACCGGCTCCCAGTCTTGTGCAGCCAGCTTTTTGAGGTCTGCTGAAAGAAGAACGGGCGGTGTGTCACACAGACATGCACCTCTCTGGGCTCTGCCTGCACCTGAGTGCAACCCTCTGAAGTTTTGCAGCCATGTCTGTAACAAGCTGGCAAACCATCTTCTGATTTCCTTGGGTTTTGTCTGTCTCCAGAACTACATGCCTTTTGTGCAACAGCAGCTATAAATTATTAACTGATGTTTTACAGTACTGGGAGACATGTACTTGACAGCTGAGAACCACCCAAATCACTGCCCAATAATCACATGATTTCAAGCCAGCACACCCCCCCCCCCCCCCCCCCCCATTTTCCCTCCTTTATCAGTTTTAAAATAATTAAAAAAATTAAACTATTGCTCCAGACACCCATTTAAAATAGCTAGTTATTCTATTTAAGATTGTTGTTCCAGGCACATGTTTAAAATGCATCACCAACAAGGGCACCTGAATTTATTTCCTCACAACACCTAACTCAAATAAGAACATCTCTTCATCAACACTGGGCACTAGACGAATGAAACAAAATTAAATGAAAGACCCCCCCCCCCCCACTAGACGAATGAAACAAAATTAAATGAAAGACCCCCCCCCCACCCACACACACACACACAAAAAAAAACCCCAAAAAACACACACACGCACTCACGCACACACACGCACACAAATAATGTTTTCAAAACACCCCAAACAAAAAACCCAGCGTGGATGAGATCCACAGCAGCAAAGCTTCCCTGGGAAATGCCTAAAGCTACGGGACAAATGACCTGAACCAGCTCTTTTCCCTTGTTCAGAAGCAGGGTGGGCAAAGAGATCCTTAAAGACACCGCTCTCAAGGGGTCTTCCTGAGGACGCATCATGTGCAAACAGGTCACTCCCTGATTTGGAGAGGGGCAGGGTGTAAGCACATTTTCAACACAGGCAGGATTCGGAGAGAAGCGGGGCACACATACACTTTCAATACAGGCGTTTGATGGTCATCCACTGAACAGAAAACATTCTGGCATAATCTCATTTTAGGAAACCTTTTCTATTTAAACAAAGCTGTCTTCTCTGTCTCGCCCTGATATAACTGTAATGGTTGACTGGGCGTAAAACACCAAGTTACTTACTTACCGTCTTCTCGGCATCATCCAGTCAAACCATGCGTTTGACATACAAAGCCGTCACTGTGTAAGGTCAGTGTTCCACTTGGTGTAAAACACCAAGTTACTTACTTACTGTCTTCTCGGCATCATCCAGTCAAACCATGCGTTTGACATACAAAGCCGTCACTGTGTAAGGTCAGTGTTCCACTTGGTGTAAAACACCAAGTTACTTACTTACTGTCTTCTCGGCATCATCCAGTCAAGCTGTGCATTGACATACAAAGCTGTTACTGAGTCAAGTCAGTGTTCCATTTTTTTGTTTGTTTCACACAAATTTTCTCTGTAGGTACGTGTTCACAAAACAGGTACGCATGGTGTTATTATTCCTGACCAACAGACATTTGACAGACAGACCAGCAAGCCTGTTGGCCCTGCCCTCATTTTTCACTGACTCCTAATTTATTTCAGCCAATCAAACAGAAAATGCACTGCACAAAGAAGTGTAAAAGTTACAATGCCAGCAGTGAAATTTCACTCTCTGCCAAGCTCTGTGTTGCTTGTTTGCCAGAAATCATGGAATTTATCAGAGCAAATCCATGATGTTCATCAAAGATCTGAACTCCAATGGTTCTTCTGAGTCCTGACATGAATTCTTGGAATTAGGACTAATTACTTTAACCCCCAAAGCACCAGTTCACCAACAAAAAACTAACTGCTATGTGTATTTAAAGAAAAAAGAAAGAAAAACAAAAAAAGGAGAAGAAAAGGGAGACAGTCGCATCAAGTCCGATTCCAAGCCACAAGCTTACCTGGAAGAGGAATCCTCCAGAAATACGTATCTAGGTAAGGCATGGTGAATAAATCAACACTTTCAATATAATTATGTACTTTACACATCAATGAATTCAATCTACACAGAAAATCTTGAAAACTGTTATGATAGTTTTTCACAGAGAAAACACAAGAAAGAGAGAGCGAGAGAGAAAGTGTGAGGGAGAGGGAGAGTGTGTGAGAGAGAGAGAGAGAGAGCGAGAGATAGAGAGTGAAAACATTAATACTAAAGGATAGTAGCATTAGGTCCATTTGGATGTCCTTGCTTTACTACAAACACATACATGCACAATCACACAATTGATTAAAGCAGTTGCTTACAAATAATTATGCATATTTGCAGAAGTATCAGAAGTGAATTTTGTTCCTGGATATAGATACAACACTCATTTTAGGCAAATATCAGAAGGAAATGGCACCTTTCTTCAGACATTCACAGGCAGGACAAAACAGCATTAGAGTTTACAGTGTTCTACAACACATATAAAAATTAAACACACACACACGCACACGCACACACACGCACAGAGAGAGAGAGATGAAACAAGAATAAACAAGAGAAACAGAGGTCTGATGTTATACAAAGCTTCCTAAAAGCTCCGCTCTCGAGCGCAGTGAGTCTGCTCAAGAGCAGAGAATAGTGCTACACAAAAGTGATCAACAACAAAAACAAACTAGCAAGAGAACAATGTACGGTTGCAAAGCTGAGGCAGCCTAGCAGGCAAAATGCCCAACAAACAACCAAGAGACTGACAGTCCGGAGCGAGGAATCTTACGGAGTTTACATGTACTTTGCACTGCCAGTGCAAGATGCCTCACAAAGATTCTCAAGATATGTGAGCAGGCAAACCAAACAGGTGTTGGAAACAGAGAAAGGTGGGGCATACATGATGTTTAATATCTGCTTGTGGAAGTTGTCACTTGGAAAAGAAAACGTGTGCCTGACAGTTCACATCAGATAAAAACAGTGAGAGAAGAAGATACAGGCATGTTATTCATTTGTGTGAAACATGCACACAACAAACAGATGTTGCTTTTCTGTGAATGTGATTGGCAGAACAGCGCTGGTAGTGGCTGAATACAATGTACTACACTAAAGAAATGACAACACTATTAAAGTTGTTGGTTTCACTGAAATCTTTATAAAAATATTTAAAAAACATTAAAATAATCTTGGAACAGCTTTACAGTTGAAACTACAAGTCACACACACACACACATACACGCACACATACACAGACAAAACACCCCCACTAAAAACATACAAAAAGAAAGCACACAAAATGCCTTCAAACTACTTGTTACCGTCATAAGCTACAAAATGCGAAGGCCAAGTTGCAAAAAGAGCTATTTCTCAAAAAATGACAAAGAAAATCAAATGACGTGGGATTAACGCCAACATCAATTTACTTTGGTCACACGCACATCCAAATGCACACAGACACACACATGCACACACACACACACTCTGTTAATCTTTATTCTAAGGCTTTAGCTGTGTTAAATTAGCCAAGCAAAGACCTGCTCCTCAAGCTGACACAAACACAAGCTACAGCAAATCGCCAACAGAGGCAATGTGGCCTCATTGCTCTCATCAAATTCTGCTTTTTCCTTTTCCCAAGAAATACTACACTCACAGCTTTGTTAACCAACGACGCTTATTGTCAGACAACAGCAAATAGAAGAAAATCAAATCAAAAAGCACATCAAGGTTACAGAAAAGAGATGAAAGTGTTCAAAGTTGTGTATACTTTTTCTCTCACCCATAATAAAATGTTGAATTTTCTGTTCTAAGAATACTGAAATACGAAGAAACAAATACCAATAAAAGATAAAAAAATGTCTATAATTTTTTTTTTACCTTCTGATGGACTGAACTAGATGTAAAAAGTGAGAGACAAATAAATCTGACCTAGCTGTTTAACATCACATCAAACAAATTATTTTATACATATATATATATATATATATATATATATATATATATATATATATATATATATACTTGGCTTGAATAAATAAGACAAGATGAGCAAATGCTTAGTCGACTAAAACTTGAGCTGGACACTATAAAACACCTCATTATTTCAAACTCTCCCATGACCTTGAAATGGGCAACATTCAGTGTACCCGATATGGACATGTAAAGCTCATTAATGTATTTTTATGCTATTGATTTGTGTGTGAGTATTTACATGCTGCAGGCTTAGAGAAAAAAAAAAAAAAAAAAAAAAAGAAGCTGTAAAGCACTCTGAGTCTCTGAAAGTGCTCTATAAATTCCCTTTTATTATCACCATTTCAGCAACCAAATTTACACACCAAGCCTGACCCCCTAAACCTTACAGCAGTAAAACTGATATTAAAGTATAAAGATCAATGGACACTGTCATGCAAAGTTTGAAAGATGTCACTCTGACGGTGGTTGAGAAAACCCCAACATTAAGGTTTTCCTCATGGCCAGCAGGGCAACACAGGCCGATCACAAGTTGCTGCCCGTCTTCATGGTGGTAAAAAAATCCTGTCTTTCCTCATCTTGGAATTTATACACTCAGCTAGTAGCACAGCACAACCGTACTGATGTTAACTATGAAAAAAAGCGCAAGGCAAAACACACCCAATCACACCCCTGTCCAGGTCATCATACCCAAAATAAAATGTTGACTTTATTCTATTAAAAAAGAAAAACGCAACAGAATCAGCACAAGACAGAGTGAAGGTGTAAAACATCATAAAACTATAATTTCTACCCACCTCCACTCAGAAGGAAAAGAAGCAACAACAACCCCCCCCCCCCCCCCCCTTCCCCCCCTTTTTTTTTGTAACCCTATATTGCAGGCAGTCTATTTCTCGGCACATGCACAAAACATAATCCACACAGTGCATGCTACCATTTCAACATTCGTCATCTCAGTCTGCATTCTACATTCTATGCATTCCGCAGTCTATTCTGCTTGTGTCAAAGCTATTTTAGTTTGTGTTTAATTTGTGACAACAGCCCCAACAGCAAAATGTGAGCATCAGTCAACAACAGCCTTCTTCCAGGCACTGCCATAATTGGCAATGCCAGAGGTCTCCAGAGTCTGCTGACAGAGCTTTGTTGGCGCTCAACTGGCATTATGTTTGTAACAGACAGCTCATATCATTATGTTTGTAACAGACAGCTCATATCATTACGTTTGTAACAGACAGCTCATATCATTACGTTTGTAACAGACAGCTCATATCATTACGTTTGTAACAGACAGCTCATATCATTATGTTTGTAACAGACAACTTATATCATGCCTTTCTGTTCAAGCCATGGTTTCAGCAGACAGATGTGTGGATGCAAGCAGTGCCCCTTCAACAGTGTAACCAGTTGGGACAGAGTTTAGAGGCTTGCCCCTTCAACAGTGTAACCAGTTGGGACAGAGTTTAGAGGCTTGCCCCTTCAACAGTGTAACCAGTTGGGACAGAGTTTGGAGGCTTGCCCCTTCAACAGTGTAACCAGTTAGGACAGAGTTTGGAGGCTTGCCCCTTCAACAGCGTAACCAGTTAGGACAGAGCTTGGAGGCTTGCCCCTTCAACAGCGTAACCAGTTAGGACAGAATTTAGAGGCTTGCCCCTTCAACAGCGTAACCAGTTGGGACCGACTTTGGAGGCTTGCCCCTTCAACAGCGTAACCAGTTGGGACAGAGTTTGGAGGCTTGCCCCTTCAACAGCGTAACCAGTTGGGACAGAGTTTAGAGGCTTGCCCCTTCAACAGCGTAACCAGTTGGGACAGAGTTTAGAGGCTTGCCCCTTCAACAGCGTAACCAGTTGGGACAGAGTTTAGAGGCTTGCCCCTTCAACAGCGTAACCAGTTGGGACAGAGTTTAGAGGCTTGCCCCTTCAACAGCGTAACCAGTTGGGACAGAGTTTAGAGGCTTGCCCCTTCAACAGCGTAACCAGTTAGGACAGAGTTTAGAGGCTTGCCTCTTCAACAGCGTAACCAGTTAGGACAGAGTTTAGAGGGAGGTGCTGGAAAGTGAGGCCCAGAGTGTGCCTCAGCATTACTGCCTCCTTGACCTCACTCTCAGAGAGCAAGGACAGTGGGACAGAGAGGCATTTGCCAACTTCTTAAGACAGGTGATGCATCAACTATTTCTCTTGAATATAGTCAAAGTAAAACCAAATCTCTCTCTCAAAAAACAAAACAAAAAACCTTTACATACATATGCATGATCTAGTCTGTGCGTCCGGCAACCATACAAAGTCTGAACTGGTCCGGATAAGAACTGACAAGAAACACATCACTTTCCATGTCCACAACTGTTTGGTGCCTCTGTGACCTTGTCAAGTAATCAAGGTCACTCTACTCTACCATCATGCAATTTTGACATTTTATGATCTTGATATAGTGTTCCAGAAAATCACGCCATTAAAGTCGTTGCCAGATGCAGATGGCCGGCCAACCCAAGACTGATCACTACAGACAGATTTCGTTCATGCGAGTCAAAAAACAGACGAGGAAGATGCATAGCCAGAGGGGGCAGACAAGCAGACAGCAACGGTCAGAATGGACTCCATTATGTAAAGACATCGTTTCCCAGAATTTGTCCATGATGCTTTGGGTCCGTTCTGTCTGTGTTTTGCAAGAATGACCACACACACATTATATACAAATGCGCACATGTGCACATACACAAGCACACACACACACACACACACACACACACACACACACACAAAGCTTCTTACTTGTCAGACAGCGACTTGCTGAGTGGTCTCTTTGGTGTGTAGACAAACTGAACATAGTCTTTGGACAGAGTCTGCGCTGTCTGTGTAAGGGATTGTGATATCTGAAACAGCACACACATTTCCCTGTGTACAGGCACAGAAGTCATCTTTTTTTCTTTTCTTCCATACATACATTCTCGTGTGTGATTTGCCTTCTTCTTCTGTAGAATGACCTCCTTCATCAGATTAAAGATCAGGTCTCTGTTAGGGGTTGCACATGGTAACAAGCACAAGCCCCCCCAAAAAACACACACACACACACACACACACACACAAACAACCAACAAACTTACTCTTACAAACAAACCAACAAACATTGCGTTCTAAGTGTCGCACAGGCGTTTCACTTGTCTGCCTAGGACAATATGGCTACTGTAACAGTCACAGGGAGCGAACCCCTGACTGTCCACCCTTTATTTCCATTTTTGTCCACCGCTGCATTATTTTCCCTCCTCAGAGAACGGGGGTGGGAACTGTTGCCATCAGAAATGAGAGAATAAGGACACCACCCTCTACAAATACGCAGTTCACGAGCGCACATTATTGTACTTATAAGACTGTACCAAATGCAAGTGACCATGACGAAAAGGCAAGGAGGAGGAAGACAAAAGGAGAAAAAAACCTTGTTGAATGCTGACACCTCCGTGTGCCGCATGACCAAGAACAAGAGAAGGAAGAGGAATGGGTGGAGGGAGAGATGAGAGCAAAACTCACCCTTGCAATCTCGGTGTGCAGTATGTTTTCACAGCCAAACAGTTTCTGGAACAGGTCAGCGTAGAACGTCACTCGGCTGTGAAAGAAAAGAAATACACACGTACTTGAATACTTGAAGCAGGTCACGGTTCCTTGCATCCACAGCACAAAATGCATGAGAATGCTTATTTTGTTGATTTTGTTTGCAGGCAAAGGTAATTAGACTCCAGAGCTTCATGCTTAATAAGCAAATGGACAAGGGACGTGCGATACCAACATGTCTGTTAAAGTACTAACAATCTGAAAAAGAATGAGGCCCAGAACGCTTGTGCTGAATCGACACACAAGGGAGTTAATAGACGATCTTCGGAAATCCAAGCGACTGCACTCAGTAAGTGCCTATGGGCATGGAGCTGTATATATAGGTCAAAGCCTGCGGGTGTAGAGCAGAGTAGGCCTGCTTTTGTTGGGGGTACAGTGAGCACGTGGGGAAGATGACGGATACCCATAAACAAAAGGCAGAAAAGGCATCAGATATGCCAATCAATCTCTCACTGTTCGTGGGGAACATGCAGATCGGATAGTAGGTTCCCCCAGCTGGTAGTCTAGTATAAATTATAACAGGTCTATGCCTGAAGATCTAAAACTGTTGCAGATCGGCTCTTCTCCACAGCCGCCTCCATTCAGGGGACTTCACTCTTCCGGAGTACGAAAACACTGTCAAATTATCTTCGCCTGCTATTTCCGGAAATCGTCTATTAGCATGTGGAACAAACAACAATAAAGACCTGAGTTGCCTATGGTAACTCTTACTTGGCATGCATGTACAGACAAGGTACATAAACTCCACCAGAGGTACTTCCTCTAAATAAACTCCACCAGAGGATGTACCTCTGGTGGAGTTTATGTACACCGTATTTACACGCATGCCAGGTGCAAGTTAGCATAAGTGACTCAGGTCTTTGTTCTGTTTGTTTTGAGCGCTAATTAACTCCACTGGGTGTTGATCAAATACTAACAGTCTAGCTATGCTCTAGTAGAACATGTAATGTACTGATGTGCTATGGGGTGATGTGTAGTGCGACACAGTATAGTGCAGTGCTGAGAAGTCCCACCTGTTGTAAAAATCGGGCAACTCTGTGCACAGCTCATTGTGTAGATCTTCATAGATACGCTTGGATTCATTCAGGTCTTCTTGAGCCTGTGGAAAGACAAGCACAACAATTGGCATCCTCTTTAGCTACCTTGGCAATTTTGGCATCCTCTTTAGTTACCTTAGCAATACTGGCATCCTCTTTAGCTACCTTGGCAATTTTGGCATCCTCTTTAGTTACCTTAGCAATACCGGCATCCTCTTTAGCTATCTTGGCAATTTTGGCATCCTCTTGAGCTATCTTGGCAATTTTGGCATCCTCTTGCGCTACCTTGGCAATTTTGGCATCCTCTTGAGCTGCCTTAGCAATACCGGCATCCTCTTGAGTTACAGTGGCAATTTTGGCATCCTCTTGAGTTGCCTTAGGAATTTTGGCATCCTCTTTATTTAGTTACCTTAGCAATTTTGGCATCCTCTTGAGTCACCTTAGCAATTTTGGCAGCCTCTTGAGTTACCTTGGCAATTTTGGCATCCTCTTTAGTTGCCTTGGCAATTTTGGCATCCTCTTGAGTTACCTGGGCAATTTTGGCATCCTCTTGAGTTACCTTGGCAATTCTGGCATCCAGTTTAGTTAGTTACCTTAGCAATACCGGCATCCTCTTGAGTTACCTTAGCAATACTGGCATCTGCTTCAGCCTTGGCAATTTTTGGCATCCTCTTGACTTACCTTGGCAATTTTGGTGTCCTCTTTGGTTAGTTACCTTAGCAATACTGGCATCCTCTTTAGCTACCTTGGCAATTTTCGGCATCCTCTTGACTTACCGTGGCAATTTTTGACATCCTCTTGACTTACCTTGGCAAATTTGGCGTCCTCTTTGGTTAGTTACCTTAGCAATACTGGCATCCTCTTTAGCTACCTTGGCAATTTTGGCATCCTCTTGACTTACCTTGGCAATTTTGGCTTCCGGTTTAGTTAGTTACCTTAGCAATACTGGCATCCTCTTTAGTTACTTTAGCAATACTGGCATCCTGTTTAGTTACCTTGGCAATCTTGGTGTCGTCTTTCTTCTTGGCAGCCTGCAGGACCTCCAGGTTGTGTCGGGAGTTGTCAAAGTCAACCATTTTCCTGCCTCGCTTGGCTATCTTTGCCTGCAGCACACAGCATGTATACAATTATTAAAGTAGCAGTCTGGGTGGTGCTACTCTAGCTCTGTCACAGCTGGCTTTCTCCGGGGCAAATGAACTCGCCTCTGTTGACTAGTAGGCTTTCGTACACTATACTGCCTTTATTCAGATTTCTGGGGGGGGGGGGGGGGGGGGGAGGGAAAAGGGGGCCAAAAACGTTACTTTTGCTTAATACTTCAATGCGTGTTCTGGGGTGCTTGTTGATTATTGATTCGATCCAGTTTACTAATCACCCTGAACCCCCCTGCGTTTCATCAGAGAGCAGTTTAGGTCCAGATGGTACCTATGCTCAGGAAGGCCCCTACATGCTCCTCCCTCTGTCTCAAGATGTTTTCTCAATGTTGTCTTTGAAACAGTTCTACTGTAAGTCTGACTGTCAATGATCCTTTTTGTGAGCTTTTCATGGTAGATCATCAAGTGCTCCCTCTTCCTGCATCTCTCTCGTCGAATCCCATACTAAATTCCCCACAATTTCCAAACCATAAAATAACTCAACCAAACAAAACAGCTGCCCATAAAGTTGATGAAAGAGGTAGTCAGTAATGGGTGCCGCTTGTAAACTGGTCAGATGCAGGGACCAGTCTGACAGTGGGCAGTGATCACACTAGACATTTGTGAAATCGGTGTACCATCTATAAGGTGGCGAAAGTGATTCATGGAAACCAGTCAATTGCTGTAGCCAGTCAGATGCATGGTCGTCTATCCCAGAGCTCTACTAGCAAACACCCTGATCCCTTCCCTATTCAGAACACACACACACACACACACACACACACACACACACACACACACACACACAAACACACACACACACACACACACACACACACACACACACACACACTCCATCTAAAACACACACACACACACCATGCCTTTAAAAAAATAAAATAAATTAGAACCAGTCAACCACAATAACAGCCGCTACATCTGACCGACTGCTGATTTGTTCCCCTGGTACATACTGATCTTAACAGGTAAAATACTGGAAATTACTGCTTAGCTCCAACCTTGAGGACAGTGCGCCCACCTCTTTAACCTCACCTTGAGCGCTGGGAAAGAAGCGATGTAAGAGTTCATGGGCTCCATCACGGTGCTCTGTATGTTGTCTAGGTAGTCGTTCCATAGCAAGTCCTGAGTCTGAAAAACGTTCAGCCAGAGGTCAGCCCGCCTCTCACTTCCTCAACCACTGAATAATGAACCAACCAGTCAGCCTTTGAAACTAAACTGTCCTCCCACCCCAAAACCAAACAAACAGTCATCTGACAAACTGAGGAACTAACCAGCCAGCTAACTGGTTTCATTAACTCCTTGTTCAATACTGCCCTGATGTAACTGTCATGGCTGACTAGGCGTAATAAACCAAGTTCCTTCCTTCCTTATTCAATAGCACTGCACATGACATCAAGGTAATAATAATGTAAAGAGTGGCTTTGAACAAAGATAGACTACTGTTCTTTTATGAGATTCTAAAGAAAAAACAAACTTATATGCAAAGCAACACTTTGTCACAGTCTGTTCTGGTGCTTTTACATGCAAAGCAACACTTCGTTTGTCACAGTCTGTTTTGGTATCAGTCTGTTTTGGTGCTTTTAGTTTTAGGCATTCACACACAAAGCAACACTTTGTAACAGTCTGCACTGGTGCCTATGTATGCAAATACACACCTTCTCACAATCTGTATGGGTGTTTATAAACATTAGCATACAAAGCAACACCCTGTCACACAGTAGGCACTGTGGTGCCTATGTATATGCAAAGCAACACCTTGTCAGTCAGTTTTGGTGCTTTTAGGCATTCACATGTAAAGCAAGGTTTGTTATAGCAAGCTTTGGTGCTCTTTAGCATTAGCATGCAAAGCAGCACCTTGTCACAGTCAGTCTTGGTGGTTGTAAGGCATTTACACACAAAGCAACACCATGTCACACAGTCAATCTTGGTGCTTGTAAGGCATTTACACACAAAGCAACACCATGTCACACAGTCAATCTTGGTGCTTGTAAGGCATTTACACACAAAGCAACACCATGTCACACAGTCAGTCTTGGTGGTTGTAAGGCATTTACACACACAAAGCAACACCATGTCACACAGTCAATCTTGGTGCTTGTAAGGCATTTACACACAAAGCAACACCTTGCCACAGTCTTGGTGCTTGTAAGGCATTTCTACACAAACAGTGTGTGTGCCACAGTCAGTCTTGGTGGTTTTAAGGCATTCGCATGCAAAGCAAAACTGAGTGCTTTTAGGCATTCAGAGTCTGCACTGGTGTTTTCTCTTCAGGCATTCACATACACACACACACACACACACACACACACACACACACACACACACACACACACACACTCACACAGCAAGCAACACCTTGTAACAGACTGTGCTGGTGCTTCTAGGCATTTACACATAGAGCAATGTTACACTTCAAGACTTTGTAACACACAGCATTGGAGCTTTTAGGCATTTGCACGCAAAACCACCCTTTGCAATGAATGGACTGTACTGGTGCCTTTAGGCATTTACACATAAAGCAACAAACACTGTCAAACGTTTTTACGCTGAGGGGTCTCAGGAAGAGGGCGACAGACAAAGAAAGCTGTGGGAAAGTCCACATTTCTTTTCACACTCAGGATTAGCTGTTCATGCCTGGAGTGTTGGACCAGGGAGATAAGTATCAGGGGATTGAACCCTAATCCCACTTGGCAGCTGGCGAGCCTTTTCGCCACACGCAATGCCACTTCTTCATCCCCAAGCCTGATCAGAAGGTACTAGACAGGAGGGACTGAAAACTGTAACGTGTGTGTGTGGGGGTGTCTCCCTCACTCTCTTTCAGGAGAGTGTCCGTTGCTGTCTCCCTAGGTCATATGAACGGCAAATGTACATCCAAAACAAACCCATCTCTTTTTTCGCTGTTTTTAAAAGAAGTCTACACATTCCACACATTAAGACTAAAGTGTTTAAACATTGATTATTTTCCTGTGCTGCTCCTTCTGTCTGGAATTCTCTGCCTTATGAAATTTACACATATTCAGTTATGAATATGAACCTCTGCATGCAAAACTGCTGTGAAGACCCACCTGTTTAAAACCTACTACTGCTAGCAAAATCCCTATCCTGTCCACCTTCTCCTGTAAATTATATCAGTTGACTGCTCTGTGTGTGTGTGTGTGTGTGTGTGTGTGTGTGTGTGTGTGTGTGTGTGTGTGTGTGTGTGTTCATGCATGTGTGTACGTGTGTGTAACTGAAGGTCTTGCTGTTAGGCTTCTGTGGTTTAAGCTGCTTGTAATTCTTGTTACTGTTGGTTTCTGCTTGTGGCGTCTCAACTTAGGTGCCAAACTTGCTTTCTGTACAAAGGACCAGTGCAGACACAGTGAACTTCATCTTAGCCAGCCAACATGAGCAGCGATGGAGAAGGAGCCTAGAATATATATATATATATATCCGAGAGTAATGTAAAGCGGCAACCCGATCTCCTGCTTTCCCTGTCCCTAGTAAGTCACACCGTTTCTGTGGCTGTAATTAGTGTAAAGCATCATGACAACAAAGAGGTAAGGTTTGTTAACAACACCTCAGCTCACATGAAGCATCAGAGAGAGACGGACTTGGGTGTCCAGGTCAGACCACAAGCAGACAGTACACATTATTACGGAAATCTGGCTGAACCTAGTACTGTCTGCCACTCAAATGGTGAGACAGTCAGTCCACCTCCTGATCAGCTCTGCAGTGCTCTGCCGTCCCCCCCCCCCCCCACAATCTGAAGGATTAGCATAATCCAAATCCTGAGGGCGTCCACTCAGTCAGTACCTCTAACGATGCCTTGAACCCAGCCTCGTCCGTCCACTCTTCCTCGTAGGTCTGGCTGAGGACCGTGGCCAGAGCTTTGCTGGCGATGCTCAGGGCTGCCGACAGAGTGTGGAAATCACAGTTAGAGGACAGTGGGAACAACAGCATCAACAGATCAACAAGACAATACATTTTGCTCTTCTTCTTCTGCTTTTTTTTTCTTCTCTCTCCCCCAGTCTTCAGCTCCTGATATATATTATGTAGGTCTTCTGAAATCCACCGAAATAACCTTTTGCAGCACACCACCACACAACTCTTGCAGGCTCTCAATCTCTGTCGCTCTTTCTCAGAAACAAAACACACACACACACACACACACACACACACACACACACACACACACACACACACACACACACACACAAAGAGCCTGAATTTCAGACTATTAGTTGAAGAGTCTCCTGTTAGAAAAAATAAAAATAAAAACCCACCAAAGTCGGGTTCCTGTGTGACACATGATTTGCATACCAATACTGAATGACAAGACTTGGTGACTGCTGTTGCTGCTGTGTTCAAATGCAAGAAAAGTAAGC
>JABMCL010000428.1:45000-62500 GCA_018857735.1 Alviniconcha marisindica | reverse complement strand
CCACCCCCACCCCCCGTCAAATCCAAGCACTGGAAAACAGCCAAAAACAGCAACAGAACTAATAACTCAGAGCTCAGGAGCTGTGTGAATGTCGAGATGGCCGTCCCGGGCTCCCGTCCCTAATAAGCCTACGGTTTCTGTGGACGTAAAGCAACACTTCAACCGACCAACCAATTACAGTAAACGGCTTTCACGTGCGTTTTAGGACTGGCAAATTTCATAATGCATCACATCTCACGAGAGCACACACAGAGACACACACACACAAATGGAAACAACATTTTCATTTTAGAGGGGGATGGGGGAAGGGGGGAGGGGGGGCAAACTTTAAAAACGAAACCTGTGTTTGAGCTAGCGTCTGCACAACAGGGAGTTCGCAACGTCTGCTGTAGCACGCGGTCCATTCTTGCCGCAGTTGAATCTGCTTCTGAAGTGAAAGGACTTGCCCGGCGAAAAGCACGCAACGCAAGCACAGTGGGTTAACGGTGTCGAGTTGACGTATAGTCAACGAAAGACCTTCACAAGCTATCCAGTCACGTGCGGCTATTATATAGTACATAATGACTTTTGCAAATTCTCCACTGTCATTCTCTCGTTTCTTTTTGATATATATAGTTAGTTACGCGCGCGCGTGTGCGTACGTGCGTGTGTGTGTGTGTGTGTGTGTGTGTGTGTGTGTGTGTGTGTGTGTGTGTGGGGGGTTTTTGGGGGGCCGTGCGTGCGTGTGCGTGTGTGCGTATGCGTGCGTCCGCGCGTGCGTTAAAAACAAAATTTGTTCGTAGCTACCTAAAGCAGCTCACGACTCGTGTCTAAATGAATCAACAATTACAATGAACGTCTGGAGTGAGGAGTCCAGCACGGGTTCCTGCGTACACTCTTTGCTGGGCTGTATAGTCACCGCAGTGTCGCACAGACTGAACCTTCATGAATCCACCAGTGACATAACCCTTCAGCTTCCGTCAACAACACACTCAACATGACCTCCAAAAGAAAAGGAACTATCAGGAGAATTCGAGTTGTTTACTATGCTGTCGAAAATGCAGCTAGTAAAGGAATATTCTGGGACAAAACAAAGTAACGTATTAGTGGAAGCGACGTCTGCAACAAACCACAAAACAGAGATAAACAGCAAACTCCAACAATGCAAATCGCATTTACACTGAGACCAAAGAAAACAACAAACAAACAACAACAACAAAAACAATCTCCAAAAGTAAAGATAAACACACACATATATATGACCAAATGCAACAAATTCGTTATGCGTCTAGCAGAAAAATCCAACCACTTTACCTAGGCATTATAACAAAATGCGGTAACGCTTTGGTAACTGCCACAAAAGTGGGCGACACTTCTTAACATTCAAACCCTGACTCTAACTTTGTATGTCGAGGGCCTGTGGTTGTGAGGCATAGGACAGCAAGGCCCATACTTTCATTCTGAACCACCGCTGCACAGGTGCTTGAAAGCAAAATGCCTGCACAATTGTACAGAAGGGAACTTTCCGAATCCATAGCTGTGAACTTCAGGGTGGGTAGATAACAAGGGTGGTACTGGTGAATATATCTTCTCTCTCTGTCTCTCTGTCCACTTTTTTTTCTTTTCCCCGCACTGTTTTTCTCCGCACTATTAGAATTTAAAGATCTGGACGCAGGATCTAAAGCAGGCCGAATCAAACATTCCAAATTCTTTTACACCAGTTTAAGACACAAGTCACTCAACCTAATTCACAAAAACCATCCATCCATCATTCTGTCTACCAACGCACAATGACACATGTTTTGGTACCTATTTATATTCTGAAGGCACTCAACATGGGAACCGACTTAAATGGCGTATGACTATGAGCAGAGATCTTTTCTTTTTCTTTTTATTCCGCAGGCCCACAGAGAAAGTAGGGAGAGGATTTGGAGGGAAAAAATGAAGGTGAATGGACTTGAAAGCTAGAAATTAGGACAAGGAAGAGATTCCTGGCATGCACGGCTATATTCTGGTCTACTCCAGGCGAAATGGGAGAACATTTATCAGCTCTGGGCTCTCAACAGAGGGGGACCTTAATTTCTGCGTCCGCAGAACCCCACTGCTGGAGAGAGAGAGAGAGAGAGAGAGAGAGAGAGAGAGAGAGAGAGAGAGAGAGAGAGAGACACACACACACACACACACACAAGCACACACGCACGCACAACACACGCACACACACACACACACACACACACACACACACACAGAATTATATCAAGCCGGCGCAGGAAGTCCAGAACAGAGGCCCCTGGCTCCTACTGTCCCAACACAAAACTGACTGTGACTGTTCAATCAAGCGACCTGACAGGCCAGTCATCAAACAGGAACAGACCGACGACCGACAAGTATGGGGGGGGCGGGCAGACTGAAGAGGAAGAAGCAGAATCATCTGCTGGTGGTGTAGTAAGCATTAGAGTGAAAAAGTGGGGGGGCACGAAGGTGATGGATAATGCGTCGTGTTTTGGGTCTCTCTCTGACCGCCCTGTCGTCACCAACGTGTGCAGCTCAGTACAAATCAACACGTTCGGCGTACACTGGATGATGGAGTTGGCTGCCGGGAGGGCGGTTTTTATCGCAGATTATGGCCCCTTGAAGAACATCACTGACGACACATGATATTAAAAAAAAAAAAGGGGGGGCTCAAAGTAGCAATACTCGAATTTGTTCTTATCAGTGGCATAATGACAGTGTGTGTGTGTGTGTGTGTGTGTGTGTGTGTGTGTTGTTTTTGTTTCGAGCAACAACTATGAGACGGTCACTTGCTTACTCCCCTTTTCAAGTGGCTCTCCCCTCTCAACCCACTTCCGAAAAAGCAAAGCACGCGCTATTTGTCATTTGCTTTGTGTTTGTGGTTTATGCGGCCGTCACATGTTTGCTATTTTTGGTGTAGGACTCCAGGAAAAGCACGAACTCTGACAAACCGAGAGCAAACCAAAAACAACGACCTCGGTCACCAACACAAAAGGCTTCGCGCCGAGCAAGACACGTGACCGTATGCTTCCTGTACACGCTAAATGCATGCATTATTACGCTCCACTTCTTTTCCCTCCACTCCGCTTCTTAAGGGAAGTCAAATGCAAAGAGTTGTTGGTTCAACACACACGCGCACACACACACACACACTCTCTCTCTCTCTCACACACACACACACATACACTCTCTCTCTCTCTCACACACACACACACACACCACCCACTCCTCTCTCTCTCTTCACACACACACACACACACACACACACACACACACACACCACACACCCACTCTCTCTCTCTCTCTCTCTCTCTCTACCCCACACACACTACACACTCTCCCCTCTCTCTCTCTCTCTCTCTCTCACCCACACACACACACACACACACACACACACACACACACACACACACACACACACACACACACACACACATATAGTCAGCAACATTCACACAAGCCAAAACTAACTACAACACACTCCAGATTCCAGTTCTTAGGAAACGTGACCGTGCAGCTGATTAATCCCTCACTGGCAGTCACGATTTAAAGAAACTTCTTTGTCCTGTTCTCAGTACTGCACTCAAAGTACTTCCTCTGTCAGCCTGAAGTTTAATTTTCTGTTGTTGTTAATTGTAACTGAAATTACCTGCCCGCACGCCCCCTTCTCCAACTCTTTTAAGGGGTGAGAGAGAGACCGAGAGATTCGTGAATTACTGAATTACTGACAAGACGGCTGGTCGCCAAATACCGCAGTCATGGTTTTCTCGCATCTAGTACCGCCCTGCGTAATTAAATCACTTGACGCAAGTGCAAAAAACTGTGTCAGCGCAGCAACCAACGAACCACATAAACTTTGCACCGGAAGGGCACGTTCCAGCGTATACAATGCATTGCGCGCGACTACTCGTCGCCTGTGCTAACGTTGTCAGTCGAACGCCGGTCCGTAATGCTAATGCTGGTGCTTGTCGTTCCTCGTGGGCGGTTGATAATCAGATTTTAACGTCCTGCCGGTCGCGGAGGGTCACATCAGGACGTCCAAACTCCGTCAAGAGTAAACACACATTTTAAACACCTACTTTGTAAAACCATACTCAAGTCAAGTCTTTAAAATCAGCCCAAACGCAAATATCAAACGAACGTACAGACACAAACATCAAACAAAGAGTTGATGCCTCCGGTATTGCCCTTGTCAAAAAAGCACACAAAAAGGCTCGTCGACGCTTCCGTATAACTGATCCTTTCCTTTTTTAATTAAAGGAATGGACAGAAACAATTAAAGAAATATATAATAAATGCATAATGGCAAATTGCCGTGCCATATGGCGGCAAGCTGCACAGACCACATTCAAACGATCGTCTCCTGGCTGCTCAACATGAGCCAGACAAAAAAGCCTGCTTCTTAACTTAAAGTGTTGCCGAATTAGAGAGAGAGAGGAGAGAGAGAGAGAGAGAGAGAGAGAGAGAGAAAAGGAAGGAATTAATCCCGAAAACCTTTTTTCCAAAAGGATTGTAGTTTTGGTTCAGTTTAAAAACCCGTCTAACAACTAGCCCTTCCTTTAAACTACTGATGGGGTAGATATCGAAACAATTTTTTATTAAAAATGGCAGAAAGAGGGGGGGAAACGTTATACATGGTTTTACACCAAAAAGAGAGAGAGAGAGAGAGAGAGAGAGAGGGAAGGAGAGAGAGAGAGAGAGAGGAGAAAAGGGGTTAAATATTGGGTGAAAAAAGGACCAGGCAGAAACCAAGAGCAACAGGACTGGGCAGAAGAACAAGAGACTGAGGAGATAGGGGGAATCAAATGACAGCCCGAGATTTTTCCGGGGGGCAGGGGTTTTCCCCTCCCCGGGGGGGGTGTGTGTGGTGTTGCGTGCGTGCGGGGGGCGGGGTGCGGGGCGTGCGTGGGGGTTTTTAAAAAAGGGGGCTAACTGTTAGTTTTTGACGCCCTGTCAGTCAACCGCGTAGATCACATCATAGAAAGCCGGCTTACGATGTACATCCCAAAAAAAGGAAGACTACAATCACACAGACCAATGTACACGCACGTCTACACTACTACGTTCTACTCCTCAGTACTCATAAAAAAATTTTCCCCCCCCCCCACACAACACACACACCAAACCCTGTGTGCGGTGTGGGACACGAGAGGAAGAAGAGATCCGGACCGAGCACTCACCTCGCATACAGTGCACGTAGGCTTTGATTTCCTTCTGCAGATGATGGGCCACATCCTGCAATGTCAACAACACACGCAGGGTTATATATATATTATATATATATATATATATATATATATATATATATATATATATATATATACACATATGAAGTGCAACATCAAGCACGCTCCACAACACACGGCTGGAAAAGCCCGCTATCAGCTTCATCGCGATTATATATATGTATATATACTGCCGGGAGTGTGAGAAGAAGAGTATGCTGAATGGGATTTTTCTACTTCTTTTTCTTCATTTGTTTTGAAAAGAGGGTGGGGGCGGGTAGTTTGGAGTCATGTCACGTGTCATGCAGCTTCTGCAGCATTAATGAGTTTAAACAAAGCCGTGTCACCTGACCCAAACACGGACACGTCACTCCTCGTGCTAAAATATTCTCGACACAATCATCTAGCTCGGCTTCTGGTGCAACCTTCGCAATCAGACTGTGGTGTTCTTGAAACAGCAAGTCACGGTTAGTGGAACTTTCGTAATGTCACACACTAGGACACTCATCTGAAGCAAGAAATATTTATAACTCTTAATAAGACAACGATGCGATCGAAACACAGTTGCTGATCTCAACTCATTCTTTAATCCTACATACTGCTGGACGTTGTTGTTGTTGTTGGTCGCTTTTATACAGCGCTATTAGTCTCCTGCCGCTCTCGAGATGACTCACTGCGTTCTTGTCGCATGTGATTCTAAATAGTAAGTAAGTAAACACGGTGCTTAACGTCCACAGAAACCGTAAGGCTTATTAGGGACGGGGAGAAGGGGAGGAAGGGGGTATGGAGGTGGTAAGTAAGTAAACACGGTGCTTAACGTCCACAGAAACCATAAGGCTTATTAGGGACGGGAGAAGGGGGAAGGGGGTATGGAGGTGGGGAAGATTATATACCGATCGCTACACTCAGTCACCACAGAATGATTCCTGCATTAAGATGGGCAGATGAGGGCCGTTTTAATGTTTCAGTAGGAAATGATGGACAAAGTCACAAGACAGTGTCCACAAACCACAACCTTTTTGAAGAGAAAGAGAACCGAAGCGGTATCGAACCGAGGTCCATCCGCTTACCAGCCTAATGCCTTACCGCTAGGCCAAACCGGCTCACAAATTCTAAATGAGTGACTGTAGCTTTTTATAGCGCCTTTTGAATATCCACCGAAGTGGTGTACTTGCATCGCTGTTCGGATTTTACAAGGCTGGTGCCACGTGAAACTGCTGCCGTCTAGGCGCGTTCCAAACAACCATGCACCATGTCACGTCACTTCATGCAAAGCCACGTACGCAGAGTGCACGCGTGTTTAGCTGTAACATGTCACCTGCACTTTTGGCAGAGTGACACGAGATCTTTTACGTGCTACTGCAGTAACACGGGGGGTGCAACGGACACCGAAATAAAAGTCGGCACAGAAACCTGGAAATGAACATTCTCCCGCCGCTCCTTCCGGGACTCGAACCCGCGACCTTTCGATAACGAATCCGGCGCTCTAACCACTGAGCCATCCCCGCTCCCCAAACGCTGTGCTGTACTAATGTGCCTGTGTATTTAAAGAGCCTGCCGGCAACCCCAAAGCCCGTCCCTAATAAGCCGTACGGTTTCTGTGGACGTTAAGCACCATGTTTACTTTTTAACCCCAAAGGTGAGCCGGTTTAGCCTAGCGGTAAGGCGTTAGGCTCGTAAGCGGAAGGACCTCGGTTCGATACCGCTTCGGCTCTCCCTTCTCTTCAAAAAGGTTGTGGTTTGTGGACACTGTCCCGTGACTTTGTCCATCACTTCCTACTGAAACATTAAAATGGCTCTCATCGCTGCCCATCTTAATGCAGGAATCATTCTGGTGGTGACAGTGTAGCGATAGGTATATAATCTCCCTCTTCCCCCACCTCCATACACCTTTCCCCCCATTCTCCCCGTCCCTAATAAGCCTTATGGTTTCTGTGGACGTTAAGCACCATGTTTACTTACTTACTTTAACCCCAACTGCAGCGAAAAGCAGACAGTTAACGAAACTGAATGAAACAATTCAACTTCACCACTAATAGACTAATAGAGTTGAGCTTCATCAGCACTATACGCCTCCCACCCCCGAACACTAGCACCCCTCCCCCTCTTTAAAAACTTAAAAACTTTAGAGACACTAACAAATGAAAAACACCAACTCTTATTCACTCGCCCACAAGGTAATTTAAACGACCTCCTCCAAGAACAGTACAATCGACACGGCCGGGGTTTGGGGGGGGGGGGGGGGGGTGATCAGAGAAAAAGAGGCCCAAATTTTGTTTTTGCCTTACCATGGCGGCACAGTGGCTATATCGTTAATGCTATATGATTTTCAATGTGTTTATCTTAAATATATAAATTTGGCCGAGATGCCTTACCATGGCGGCACAGTGGCTATATTGCTAATGCTATATGTTTTTCAACATGTTTATCTTAAATATATAAAGTTGGCCGAGAACAGTGTGGACTGGGAAGGAAGAAAGGAAGGAAGGAAGTCGTTTTTTAACGCCCAGTCAACCGTGACGATTATATCAGGGCGACTGTTTTCAGGGGTTGTCCGCAGAGCTCAGGAGCTGTGTGAAAGTCGAGGTGGACGTCCTGGGCTTTCCGTCCTAATGAGCCTTATGGTTTCTGTGGACGTAAAGTAACACTGAACTATGCACACGCACTGGTCACAGTTCGTCCCTAATATGTCAGCCGACATCCGAGGACATTAAGCTCCACATCACCATCATCATGGGGTGGTCCAGAGCCCAGGAGCTGTGTGAAAGTGGAGGTGGCCGTCCTGAGCTCCCCGTCCCTAACACTACAGTCCTTATGGTTTCTGTGGACGTAAAGCAACACTGAACTGAAAAGGGGTTGTCCGACTGTCCGTGGCTTGGGTGACACAACTGTGCAAACTAAACTTGTATCCAGCTGTTTCGCTTATAAACTCTCTGCGCCCGACTGTTTGACGACGTGTGGGTTGACAGCAAGTGCAATTCTTTAAAAAAATATATAAAAAATGGGGGGGGGGGGGGGGGAGAGGAACAGACGCCTTCAGTTGGTGTGGGATGCTGAGGGGCAAGGTGATGATGTCACACCCCAAAGGCCACGAGCTGTGACAAAGACGGAGGGGCATGCGCGTGCAAAGATAGATAAATAGATAGATACCCACCCCCGCACAATGCCAGTGACGTGTGTGCCGTTGTCGGAAGCCCATAGTACAAAATGTAATTCCCATCCAACATTGCGGGCACCGAATCATGTGTTGTTTTGTTTTGTTTCTGGAGGGGCAGGGGGTATTTGAATGCCAGGTCACCTCCTCCCTCTCCCTTTCTTTGTGTGTGTGTGTGTGTGTGTGTGTGTGTGTGTGTGTGTGTGTGTGTGTGTGTGTGTGTGGGGGGAGAGAGAGAGAGAGAGAGAGAGAGAGAGAGAGAGAGAGAGAGAGAGAGAGAGAGAGATGAGAGAGAGGAGCATGTGTGTGTGTGTGTGTGTGTGTGTGTGTGTGTGTGTGTGTGAGAGAGAGAGAGAGAGAGAGAGAGAGGGGGGGGGGGGGGAGAGCTGTAGTCACAAACAAGGAAGACAGACAGAACGAGTGAGTGGCAAGAGAACTAGAGCGTAATAATGATTTAACAGTCATACTTACATGCTGTTTTTCTGTTTTCTGTACTAAGTCGTCGAACGTCTCATCTGTTGATTTATCTGCCTTCCCTAACGTCTGCAGCACCTGCACACAGCCAACAACAACAAACACAATAGTACGTGCAACGGCATAAGTAACGATCAACGCCACGCATACCAACAACCCTTCCCCAGCGGAGTCTATAACCAGTCATTAATTCGTCACCCAGTTATGATCAGGCCGCTCTCACACGTACCCCGGCCGATCGATTGCGGGTTTGTTGCCGGGAAATTGCTCTAAGATTCGAGCCATCTACCAATTAGCAACAGCTTAAATCCGATGCGCTGGTGACGGATTGAGCCGGGGGCAGATCGTACGTCTAATCCCTTTATTGCTTTAAAAGCAGACGCCCGGTGACGAAGGAGTTGGGTCTCACTTCAAGCCGTTTTTGTCAACACATTTCCAAAACGTCCAGATCGATGAGCAGCAGTTTACGGCTCCTGTGTCCCCTGGTTCTGCGTGGATTTTTACCCCGCCAAACACGAGTTGTTATCGTCGTTGTTGTGGCTGTTGTATCCGACGAGCCGATTGCGCAGTATTCTACATGGCAACTAAGTTCTAAAAAAAGGAGTTCCTAAACTGAAGTAATCTTGTTCTCAATAGCACTTGCACGGCCGGCGTTGATAACGCCATCCAATACTTTTTTTAAGCAACCACAACAATAACAAAATTGTGGTGCATTCTTCTTGCCCCCCCCCCCCCCCACACACACACACACACCTCAACAAATATCACTCTCCTGCTTCCCAGACGTTAGGCCAGAACCCACAACAAACACTTTGTCCAGCCTTTCTTTTCTTCTTAGAGTTCTGCACGGGCCTTGATGCTATGAAAACCGAAGATAGTTCTTACTTCTTCTTTTTTCTTTTTAAACAAACAAACAAACAGAAACTTTTCCAAGGCATGATGGGCACTGACCCCCCCCCCCAAACACACATACACAGACGAATCATATCTGCCAATATAGAAAGTGAGGAAGAGCCGTTTCTTCAATATTTTACTGGAACTTTAAAACTGCATTTGCCTTGAACAACATTTGTCTTTACCCCCCCCCCCCCCTTCGTTCGCACACAAAATCGGAGCATGGTGACGGTACAGCTGCCTGAAATACAGCCTTCGCTCCAGTTTACAGAATACTCCGCTACTTCCCCCCCCCCCCCCCCTCCCCCGGCTTTTTCAGCGTGTGTGCTTGCGTGTGCCGATTTTCCATTATTATACTGCATAGTAGTATTTAATCCAGGTATATTGAAAATCATTCAGTATGTTGCTTTGGTGTTATACCTATTGTAGTCTATTGTGCCAAACGTATTGTGATGGATATGCATGGTGTTGCTATTGTAAGGTACTAGTTAGTTAGTCAATCGGAGTTTAACGTCCTGTCAACCGCACAGGGTCACCTCAGAACAACCGAACTTCTAAGGTACTGGTCTAAGTAACATAACATAAAAGAAATTCTCCTAAAAAAAGAGAAGAAAAAGAAAAGAAAAGAAAGAAAAAGAAAAGAAAAAAAAGAGGCGAGCTAGATAGGCATTCATAAATAGTTTCGCGGGTCGCCTCGCAAGCTGGTGGCATAAACAGTTTCATGGGCCCAGTCGTGAGCTGGCGGCACACGTAGTTTTCGTGGCACCCCTCCAGCGCCGGCGTCATTTACATTTACATTTAAAACGTTTTAGGGGTCCCTTGCGAGCAGGAGGCACACTTTCGAGGGTCCGCTGGTGGCGTAACGTTTCATAAGTCTCCGCGTGAGGTGGCGTCATTGTGTCCTGGGTCCTCACCCCCACTTCTCCCCGCACACACACACACACACACGCACGCACGCACGCACACGCACGGCGCACGCACGCACACACACACACACACACACACACACACACACACACACACACACACACACACACACACACACACACACACGAAATGGTGTCATACGTCATTTTCATGGGTCCCCTCCAGAGCTGGTGTCACTTAAATACAAGTTTTTACGCGTCCCTTCTTTTCCAGAACAGGTGTCATTTAAATACAAGTTTTACGCATCCCCTCTTTACCGATGCTGGGTGTTACTTAAATAAAAGTTTTACGCGTCCCCTCTTCTCCAGGAACTGGTGTCATTTAAATAAAAGTTTTACGCGTCCCCTCTTCTCCAGAACTGGTGTCATTTAGAAGTTTTACGCGTCCCCTCTTCTCCAGAACTGGTGTCATTTAAATAACAATTTTTACACGTCCCCTCTTTTCCGGTGCTGGTGTCACTTAAATAGTTTTACGCGTCCCCTTTTCTCCAGAATAGGTGTCACTTAGAAGTTTTACGCGTCCCCTCTTCTCCAGAACTGGTGTTATTTAAATACAAGTTTTACGCGTCCCCTTTTCTCCGGTGATGGTGTCACTTAAAAGTTTTACTAGTCCCCTCTTCTTCAGAGCTGGTGTCATTTAAATACACGTTTTACGCGTCCCGTCTTCTACGGTGCTGGTGTCATTTAAAAGTTTTACGCGTCCCCTCTTCTCCAGAGCTGGTGTCATTTAAATACAAGTTTCCCTCTCCAGAACTGGTGTCATTTAAATACAAGTTTCCTCTCCAGAACTGGTGTCATTTAAATACACGTTTTACGCGTCCCCTTTCTCCAGAACTGGTGTCATTTAAATACAAGTTTTCTCTCCAGAACTGGTGTCATTTAAATACACGTTTCCTCTCCAGAACTGGTGTCATTTAAATACACGTTTCCTCTCCAGAACTGGTGTCATTTAAATACACGTTTCCTCTCCAGAACTGGTGTCATTTAAACACAAGTTTTACGCCTCCCCTCTAGAGCTCGAGCTGGAGGCACAGTTTAGCGAGTCCTCCCCGGCGTCGCGAGTCGATTGTGGCATAAATATTTCCACTGGTCCTCTGGTGGCACTGCAGGAGATTATCAGGGCAGCAGGGACTGGCATCCATCATAACAAAGTCTGCACTGAGACGAAGACCATGTGTGGTCTTCTCATAACCCCATCGATTGTGATACTGAGTCAGTAACTGGGGGCTGCATCTGTGCCGTGTGCAATGAATCAGCATTAGAGACGGCCAGGAAAAAAACTGTTCACAGGGGACGTACTGGAGGAGGGCAATTCGATGCTGACTATTTTCTGTTGGTCTTATGCTCGTGTCGTTGTAAACTTGTGTAAAATCGATGTCAGAAAGCGTACCACGTCCGACCTTCCGTTCCTCACAGTCCCATTTTACAGCTACTGCAACTTCCTCACACGCTGCCTGTGCCGACTGTTTGAGCGCGCGCGCGCGCGCGCGCGCACAGACACACACACACACACACACACACACACACACACACACACACACACACACACACACACACACACACACAAAAATCCACGAACACCGACGATATGTTATGTTACCTGATTACGGGGCGTGCACCTTGTGCTGACAGCCTATACTTAAGTTTCGCTATGCGCGTCTTTTTCCATTACGCATCCGCAAAAATAAATACGGACGCATTACGCGTGCGTGCGTGCGCGTGAGTCATGAGTGAAAAAAAGGGCGTGAAGGGGTAGTTCTTGGATTTTAACGTCCCGTCAACTGCATAGGGTCACCTGTGGACGGCAGCAAGGAGGAACTGGACAAACCACATTCACCTTGCATGTAATGGACTCTCGGTGTAGCAGCGATCGAGAAGAAGACCTCTGGACAAAGGGCGGTTGGGGTAGGGGTGGAGGGAGGGGGTGGGGGCAGGAGGGAGAGAGAGAGAGAGAGAGAGAGAGAGAGAGAGAGAGACAGAGAGACAGACAGACAGACAGACAGACAGACAGACAGACAGAGAGAGAGAGAGAGAGTGGCGGCCAAGACAGTTGCGCCAGCAAGGCTAGGCCAGCTAGGCTATGTATGACACCGGCGGCACCTCTTGTGGATTCCGTTTCAACTCTTTTTTCCTCGTCATTCACCAGGTTATGTTTGCTCAGTGCGACGAGCGCACACAAAAGAATCTGCCTCGGAATGCCTCTCGCCCGCGCGTCAACTCCTCTGACACAGCGAAGAAGAAGAATAAAAAAAAGTACACCCTCTCTCTCCTCTCCGCCAAAACTATCTATTCGACAGTTAGGTTTGTCCTCAAGCCCGTAAAACACACACACACACACACACACACACACACACACACCAACATCAACAACAAAAGACGTGGAGAAAAACAAAACAAACAAGTAGCCTAGGCCTAGCCTATATCGTGTGTGATAGCAACAATTAAAACAATCATGAGAGAGAAAGAGAGAGAGAGAGAGAGAGGGAGAGAGAGAGAGACAGACAGACAGACAGACAGACAGAGCGAGACTCAAGGTAGGCTGTGTTCCACTCGAAAGTCCCGCATCATGGCTTCAGCTTCAATGACATTCTGCCGGCTTTTGTTTTCATTTTGCTTCGGTTCGAGAAACTTTAAAATGGATGGCTGAGTTCTCTTGAAAGATTCATACTACAAACTATTTGGGGCGAATCGACTTTGCCGTGTACTTACTTTCTTAATAATAAATCGCATAATCGATGTTGCCGACTGCGCACAAAAGAATCGCCTTCCGCGAACATCTGGAATACGACCAATTATCAAGGTATTCCGGGCAATAATGCTCGCAAAGCCAATAATGTTGGCAATAAAGTTCAAAGAATGGCGGGAAACAACAACAACAAAAATCAATGTTTCAACAATGGGCATGCGCAGTCGGTAGGTAATCCACGGGAAGCAACTTCCTGTTGTGACTTTGTTTTTGCCCTTTGGTAGTGAATTTCTGTTGTAGTATTATTACTATTCTTTACGGGAAATGGAAATTCGGACTGTAACCGTGATTACTTTTACCCTGCCAGCCTAATAGCGAAATCCGAGGTTCGAATCTGCAGGAATGACGGCGAAACCGTTGGGGTAAACAGGCCTGCGGTGACACAGGTGTAGTCAAAGGGATCAGTATTCGATTTTCCGCGCAAATCCTTCATCTGCGTGTGGTAGTTCTTAGACTTTTAACTTCCCGTCAACTGCACAGTTTAGTCAATGTGATGTTCAAACTAAGTTTTGTATAGTAAGCATACTCGTGTGTGTGTGTGTGTGTGTGTGTGTGTGTGTGTGTGTGTGTGTGTGTGTGTGTGTGTGTGTGTGTTTAAAATAGTCTCCTCGGGAAAGATTTAGTTTTATACATACTTTACAATTATTAATTCTTAGTTTTGCAACGTCCCGTCGACTGCATAGGGTCACATCATAACCGCACAGGGTCACCTCAGGATGGCACAGCTGAATGTAATGACTCCCTCATCACTACATTCAAATCAACATTGTTGAGTTTAAGGGATACAAGGCAGGCCAGAAAACTCTATTAACAGGGCACTCACTGTATTCAAAACAGTCCACACACACACACACACACACACACACACACACACACACACACACACACACACACACACACACACACACACACAATCAGTCACGGAAACGTCCGGTTTTTCACATAGCTCAGCTAATACTCGTAGTCTCACTGGAGTGATTTCTGGCTGCTGCCAAAGGGGCCGAGGAAGCAACCAACCAACTAACTGCAGACTATTCAAGACTCCCCAGGTGTCGCTACAGGACTCCATTGTATTTAATGACCAGATTCTACAGCGGCTCAATAGCGTCAAGGACGGATTCTCGTTGTCAACCGTAGCGCGCAGCAGAGCCTCACTTTGACCGTAGACACTACGGTGAACTGGCGACAGTCTACGCGTCGACCGACAGACCTGTTACACGATCTGTGGTGTCGACCGAGCACACCAGTAACTCATTCTTCAGCAAGACCGAGGAGCGCCTTCCGTTCCTTCTTGGCGAGAACCAGGCAAACACACAGAGGGACAGCTTGACGAAGCTGTTGGAAGCAAACTCAACACAGAGGGTCAACAGAGCTCGTTAGACGTTACACTCATCTAATAATGTGCGCAGAAAGGTACTTGGTTTGTACGCTCAGTCAAACCATGACGGTTATATCAGGGCGAATCTAATGTGGGAAGCGCAAGAGTCTGGAAATACAAACTTTGTTTGTTTCTTAAGGCCAAATTTCACTAATACTACTCTCGGTCGATGGCATTACAGTCATTCCTTTTAAAATGCTCTTCAGTCAAAGATGCCTGAAATGGCGGTGTCTGCGATGGGAGACCCTGGGGCCGTGAAAATGCAAATGTCTCAAGCGTGGTCGCTCCTGTTTGACCAGCCGAGACGGAAATGTACGGGCCAGTGAACCAGACGCCGGCTCTACCGTCTGCCCAGCCCTGCGGGCCCAGTCGTCGCCCCGGCCAAACGCAGCGGACATACCAGAGATAGTTCAAAAGGAAACTTCAAGGCTACCACCCCAGTGTTACATGTGTAGGTTTTGTTCACAATCCATCTCCCCCACCTTTTCCTGTGTGTCCCCGCAACAAGAAGTGAAGGTGGAAGCAAGCCGGAGAGCCACGTCCAAACACAAGCCGTTAGCCCCAGTCGGCGGGAACAGGCCGAGTCCAAGAGTCGTTTGAAGTCTTCTGTCTACGTTCCACTCGGCTACGCCTTGCTTGCTCTCTGGCAAAGTCTTGGGAAGAAAGTGAACCGATATCTAGATCAGTCATTTTTTCCCCCCGTTCCATTTGGCTACGCTGCTTTCTGGCAAAGTCTTGCGAGGAAAGTGGACTGCTATCTTATATATAGATGGACGGCTATCTTATAAAGATCCTTCATTTCTCTTTCCCGTTCCACTTGGCAGCTCTCTCTGGCAAAGTCTTGCGAGGGAAGAAGAAGGACTGATATATCTAGACCATTCTTTCTTCCACGGAGACGTGCCCTCCTTGTCCAAGAAATGAGCGAGAGAAGAGTGAGTGTGAGTCCGCCAGACTCAGAGGCTCCACCACAAACCAAAACTGTTTGGCCGACAACAGCGAGCTACTGCAGAGAACAGCCAACACTTCCGTGGTATTCAACGCCCAGCCAATCGCTAAGGCTGTATCCAGGCAAAAAACAAAAACAAACATTGCGTCGCAAATTGAAACACACACACACACACATGAAAGAAAAGAATGGAGGGGGTGAGGGTGGAGAAGATGAAAGGGGTGGGGGGGAAGGGAATGGGGATCAAAGCAAATAGCCTAACATGTCAACCATAATGTCCACAATTACCTTAACAATAACATACACAAGACCCTCCGAAAGAGTTTCTGCAAGTCACATTCTCACAAGAAACAATCCGACCTACTGCTCATGGCACACATCGCCCTGGCGTATACTTATTTCCTGGGGACTAGGGAATATGAAGTCATGTCAATCGAGAAGGCCGGCTTCGAAACATCAAAGTCGCAAAAACACGACCGTGAGCGCGGCCATTTTGTACCCCGCTGTCTGTATCTTTGACGTCATGAACAAGGCCGGCATGTGTAGTAAACACGTCATGAGGCAACTTTCTTCTGCTCTTCATTTTAAAGAGCGACACCAACATAACACTAGGGAGCTAAAAATTCGAAGCCCAAAAGTACTCATACTGTATAAATAACCGACTGAAACCTGCCAATGGAAAAATATATTTGCACGTCGTCTGATTTCTTGCCCACATGCGCCTTTGCTTCAGGTCTCCTTTAACAGAAGGACCTTAATGTCTGTGTCCACGGGGATACCCCACAGCGGGCACAGCAAACACAACCACCACATGCTCTCAAACTGTCCCCTCACAAGAGCGGAACTTTGTATCACACAACTGCTGGCGAAAAGTGGTGAATGAAACGTTTTAATAGTTCAGCTTACGTCGTTAAACACAGGGGCTTTTTGTATGTTTGTTTTACCGCATTGGATTATACCTTTTCATCATCACATTGCACCACAGTGCCCCAGAAAAGAAACCCACTATATATGCAAGCGGTCAGGAAACGAAACATTTTGGAGGATTTTTTTTTTTTTTTTTTTTTTTTAAATCCGAATGGTTCCGTTTTTGCTTTTCGAAGGAGTCTAGTTACGCTGGCGATGTCAAGGTGCTGCAGGTCATGCCGTTTTAGTGAAACAAAGAAAGGTTCCCTGAAGTCACGAGGGTGCACTAAATTGTAGCACTCTTTTCCCTCATTTTCTGCATCTGTCTTTTTGACAGGGAACTTGAGGAGTGTGCTTTGTTGGTCATCTATAACGCCCGTGAAGTTTACGGTGGAAACAACACAGCGGTTCTCCTCGGGTACTTTTGAGCAAGCGATTGCCCAAATGACGGTCATCAACCTTTTTTGTTTGTTTGTTTTGGTATTCATATCTCCTGCTATATGTAGCTGATACTACTTTATTTGAGAGGTTTTCAAAACTAAATTATAATGCACAACGTTTTTACTGATCTGTTCATGCAACAACTTGAACTATAAAGGAACAGAATTTTGAAAAGACACGACAGTGCTGCAGGTGAAAGTTCGGACAGGAAACTGTACAAAGCCTCCCCCCCATTCATGATTCTAAACGTCAATGACACATCTGAAGACGTGGTAGATCTCCAGCCCGTTGCATGGTAAAAGTAAAGAGGGTGTAAAGGCGAAAAGAGTCTGGCGACAAACAGCTTTAAACCATACACACTCCAGCGCCATCACGTACTTGTGTAGACTAATACTAGTCCGGTGAAATTAGCAATTCAA
>JABMCL010000428.1:32500-40000 GCA_018857735.1 Alviniconcha marisindica | reverse complement strand
CTTAACGTCCACAGAAACCATAAGGCTTATTAGGGACGGGGAGAAGGGGGGGAAGGGGTTATGGAGGTGGGTGGGGAAGGGGAGACTACACCGTCACCACCAGAATGACTCCTGCATTAAGATGGGCAGTGATGAGAGCCATTTTAATGTTTCATTAATTGCGAGGGACAAAGTCACAAGACAGTGTCCAGAGACCACAATTTTTGAAGACAAAGGAGAGCCGAAACGGATTCGAACCGAGGTCCCTCTGCTTACCAGCCTAACGCCTTACCGCTAGGCCAAACTGGCTCACAGGGCGCCTCAGTGACACCTGTTAGATTTTCTACACAGGAGTCAATATGGGCAATCACGCCATGGCCCTAACTCCCAGTGTGTCTGGAACTGGGGGTCGGGGGGGGGGGGGTAGGAACCTACGGACCAGTGTAGGTGCTTGTCAATAACACTGTTGAATTACTCATTAAGATCTTAGCACATGTGCAATACACCTGTGTCAAAAATACATGGAGTCTGGCATACGGTCAACTGTGTAGATTCATGGCTTAATTCTGTTCTGGTATGTTTTGTCGTAAAGGTGTTCAATGCTCAGTCGACCATACTAGTAACGTCAGGGTGGAAAAGAACTGAAGACCAAATCCCGTAACTTTACACTGAGTCACCAAATATTCTCAGAAAACAAGCTCTTCTTCTTCTTTTTTCTCTTTTTCCTTCACCTGCAATATGCATGGTCATTAGCAGATCTGTACTACTACCTTACACACAACTGGCCATAGTGACCTACAGTGGCTCACACTCACAGGACTGATCTAAGTTGTACTGTGAAATGAAACCAGGCAAACAAGGAAGGATTTACTACTTAAAGAAACTGAATTGGGTGGAAAAGCAACTATACATGACAACCGGTGTCATTCAAATTCAAATTAAAAAAACTCTAATTATCCCACAAGGGGCAATTCATTGTCATGGTTTTCCCTATTTCCAATTTACAGATTCTGACTGATTATTCTAAGCTGGCCCTTGACTCAGAAAGGAGTATGTACTATAATGTAGCATTGCCTCTACTCTAGATTACAGAACTGTAAAAAATGTGACTGTAAAATTTACATAATCAGACTCTGGGGTCATGGAATGTAACATTAGCAACTTCAATGAAGCATGCAACACTAAAAATAACAACAAAAACATGGATATTATTACAGTTTTAGTGTACATCATCAATGTGCAAAAGCTGTGTAAAGGCAAAATGTGTAAAACTTGTTTCACTGGCACCTGTTTTCAGGCATGGCAGTGCCTTAAGCTTGTCATTTTTTCATGGGATATAGTGACACAGACAGTATAAGATTCATTCCTATTATGATCATTATTATATAATTTATGCTCACCAATGACTCACAGCTACTCAGAGTTATTTGCAAGATAAACAAAAAGAATGACAAATACATTGTTTTGCTAATGCTAGTCACTGAAACAAACAAAAAACATGAAGGTGACAACATCCATGTGTGGGTTGTACTGACAACTGGTGATGTAAGTAAGTAAGTAAGTTGGTGTTTTACACCCAGTGATGTAGATGGGATTTATTTTAATACCACTGCTTAATAGCCAATTTAATAAACAGCAGCTTGGCATCTGCTTAGCCTGCTCTTATTCCATGACAGCAAATCTTCAACATCATTCTCAACTTATATTATCGACAGTGTGCAGATATGTATCTGTCAGCAGTATATTATTATTAATTGGTGCTCATGCACACATTATCATAAACTGGTGGTACACAAACATTATGACCCATATTCATTGATAATAATAATTCTGTAAATTTAAAACAACACTAACACCCTACTGTGTTCCAAAATGTTTGGCCTTCTTTTTCAATGAACTATGACTGATGAATCTAATAATAATTCCATATAATTATATGAAATGTTGTCTCAACAAGAAGATGATAAAGACATGAGAATCAAAAGTGGCAATAGTAATACCGTAATACATAACAGTATGATTCAGGTAAACAAGAGTGACAAAATTCATAGGCCAGTACTTTCCATCAGTCAGGAACAGCAGGTATGGACTTAGAAAAAACATCAAGTAAACTGGCAATTTTTAGTGCATGTTGTGGGACCCTTGAGGCGCAAGTTTAATAGTGTGTCCCTTTCAGTTGTAGTGCATGACACATATTTCTGTGCTAATGGCAGCCCTGTGTATATATTTCAATGCAATAACTTCAAGCCTACATTTTGTCTCCTGAAATACTTCCTTCTGAAATGGAAGGCTGGAGTACAAAACTAAAAAAATGGAATTGCTGAGCATGTCATCTTCAGCTCAAGCTAGGCAGATAACTGCCATCCTGTTGTTGTCATTCTTTCTGGTCGCCTTGTAACAAGATAGCACAGCAGCCAGTGTCTGATAATGCAATGTGAATGATGTCACACATAACAATAGCACTTGGATCAGCTGATGACTGAAGAGATTACACCAACAACAGTAATGCTACGTGAATATTTCTGGCATTTTAAACATTCCTGACAACAGTCATCAACAAAATGAAAGAGCAGCACCACACCTGTACAGCTGTCAAGAAAAATAGTAACATGCATTAGGCCATTCTTGTGTTAATTTTAACTCTTTCACTCTTTGGATTTTTTATTACACATCATAATTGTAATTATATATAATTTGTAAGTAGGTCAGACTCTACATTTTCCTGCAGCAGCGTCCCTCAGCTGTACTGATTCCTGAGGACATCACATTTGAGGGTGTTTTAAATTAATTACAGCATATCTTTTTTTGGTTGTTTTTCTCTGTGTGTGTGTGTGTGTGTGTGTGTGTGTGTGTGTGTGTGTGTGTGTGTGTGGCATGTGTGTGTGCGTGTGCGTGTGTGTGTGTGCATTTTGTAGATAGCTATACATTCCCCTTACAACTTTTAAGCACTTATTTCATATTGATCAGTAGAAAGATAAACCTCTGATCTTTTCAATAATACATTTACATCAACAATTTTCCGCAATTTTACAATGGCATCAAACAGCATGACCAATATATGCATCAGTCCCTCCTCTTCATCTGATACACCATTTGTTCATTATTTTCAGTAACAAAAACATCTTCCAACACATCACAGTCTGTGGCTGTGTCAACATCTTCACTGCCCATGCAAGTGTAATGATCTGTTTCTCTTTCTTCATCAGAACTGTCATCAACAATAATACCAAACACCTGATCTGTCCTACCTTCTGCAAGGCTGCATCTCACTTTCCCTCTTGAAAATGACAGTGACAGAAAAAGAAAAAAATCAGAAATGTTGTGCAAATAAAGCTGATGTCACTGTCAGTAAAGGAAATGCACTCTAGTGACACAGGAAAGAACACTATGAGTATGAGCCTTTTTAACACAGTTCTATTCCCCGGGCAGAAATGGCCGTTATTCTATAATTTTTGAAAGTCAAATGCAAATGATGTTTTTGTTGTTGTTGTTTTTTGCATGTGTGTGCATGCATGTGTGCATGTGTGTGTGTGTGTGTGTGTGTGTGTGTGTGTGTGCATTTTGTTGATAGCTATTAGTATTATATGATGACTAATTAGTATCCATGTATAGTACATATTATTATACAGTTGGACCTGGAGTGCTTAGGTGGTGTCTATGCTGGGCAGGGGTAGGGGGACATTCTGCCAGCGTGGTGCCTAGAAAAAAGAGCACTTCTGTTGTTAGCATGACCTTATTGTGACTGCTTACAAGTATTTGTAGTGTTAACTGTTATGGTTTGGGACAGATTGCTGTCGTGGTGAAGTGAATTTCTGCAGGATTATAATACATAGGTTTTATATAAATTTTATATCCTAGATTCACTAGGAATTTTGGATACCCAAAAACTTATTAAATAAATCATGTAAATGTTTTTTTTAAATGGGGGGTTGGTGGGGGATTGGCTTGAATTTTAAATGTAAAACACATACGTTTGCAGCACGTGTAAAAGTGTTTGCTCATGAATTGCTGTATGGAGAAAAGGAAGGAAATGAACAAGTAAATTATAACCAGAAAGGAACCAAAAAAAGAGGGGGCGGGGGCGGGGGCAGGGGATAAACAACAAAAAAGTTTAGTTGTTGTTTTTTTAAGAAAAAAGAACACACACGACATGAAATGAAATAGGGATAATAACACACACACACACACACACGTTGTTCACTTTTAGTTCTGGACCTGTAATTTACAACACTAACAATCTTTCAGTAGCACCAACACTGTGTATCAGCTACAATGAACAGCCACACAAGCACCAAGCAAACGATATATATATCATCTGGTAAACTACGACAGTACGTGATGCCCTTCAATTGTTCAAGCGGAAGGAAGACCGACAGAGGTGTGGCAGTTGTGAATGTATCTCGTCTCTTGCATTCTTTAGATGACCGTGATCCATCCCGTGCTTCTGTCACCTCGAGTTGTCTTCCCATGTCATACAAACGGATGAAACTTTGTCGAAAGTTTAATCGGCATAATAGGCAAAACTATGAAAAATGCCTCGCAAAAATCTGGAGAGAAAAAATAGCTACGGTTTCAATGCAATGCCTGAAGACAGGCTGTAGCAAAACAAGAATGCGCTTCCGCGTAAAAGGGGGGAGGGGACGCAGCGAGTCACAAACCTTGTGTTCTAAAACTGTCACACTGCTCGCCTAGTGCGAACACACCTGCGTCATTCATTCGCTTATATCACAGACGTCTGGCCACGAAAAGGACTTCTATATCACGCACAGACAAAGAATATGACAGACAATCACTTTTAGTAACTTGCACAAACTTCTTACCTTAGTTTTCGTCCGAGAAAGTCGTTTTTGTGCCTTGGCTAAAATCCCCGATTTGTTGGCTTCTGCCATGATTGAGTATTAGCTGCGTGTTTGTGTCGTGACTTTTGATTGGTCGAAATTGCGGAGAAACGTTGGCCCACACGAAGCGCATCACTGCGCAGTGTTGTTTCGTTCTTCGAAGTGTTGAGATTCCTTATTTCGAGAGACCTGCGTATAATATGTATCTGTCGCTGTCAGGCGGTGGTATATTTGCAGTCCAAACAATAAATATTCTCAGAACGTCTCCACAGCTGTGACCTTGGGTATTTGCACAGAATGCAAAGAAAACTGACGGAGCCCGATGATATAGCCGCGCACCGTCGTCAGTGTAAAGGCGCCGGGTGCACCACAGGCACACGACACGGGCTTATCAGCGCACAGAGACTGAGATAGTCGGACCAACAACAGGGCCTACTGTCTCTGAAACATGTATTTGATCCGTGATCTCAGTCAGTACGTTTTGACTCCCCTCCCCCGCCCTCTCTCTCTCCCTCCGTCTCTCTCAGTCAGTCTCAGTCACGGCCTGGCTGTCACGAGTCAGTCATGAGCGGCCGGTCCAAACTCTGACGGATGGACCCAGCAACAATCCGATGTCTTGAGTATTAAAGTTTTTCAATCTCTCTCTGTCTCTGTCTCACTCTGTCTCTGTCTCTCCGTTACCTCTGTCTGCCTGTTGGTCCGACTGTCTGTCCCGACTGAGTCTGTCAGTCAGTGTCAGTCTCACGGTCTGTCTGTCTCTGTCTCTGTCTCTCTCTGTCTCTCTCTGTCTCCCTGTCTCTGTCTGTCTTCTGTCGTCTGTCTGTCTGTCTTCTTCTCTCTCTCTCTCTCTCTCTCTCTCTCTCTCTCTCTCTCTCTATCTCTCCTCTCTCTCTCTTACCACACACACACACACAACACACACACACACACACACACACTACACACACACACACACACACACACACACACACACACAACACACACCCACACACACACACACACACATGGCATGGCTAAGATGAATTTCTCTCTCTTCTCTCTCTCTCCTGCTCTCTCTCTCCTCTCTCTCTCTCTCTCTCTCTTCTCTCTCTCTCTCTCTCTCTCTCTCTCTCTCTCTCTCTCTCTCTCTCTCTCTCTCTCTCTCTCTCATCCACACACACACACACACACACACATACACCACAATGACCACACACACACACACACACACACACACACACACACACACACACAACACACACACACACACACACACACACACACACAACACACCACACACAAAAACACACACACACACACACACACACACACACACACACACACACACACACACACACACACACACACACACACACACACGTGGTACGTTGCGGCTATAACAGTTTGGCTAATTATCCGAAATTCGGCAATGTATATGGAGAGCGCAAATCTTTCAAGTCTTATCTTTGTTGTTTGTTTTGAATGTCATGTTAGTAGTCCGACTGATTTGACCATTGTTAGGCCTATGTACATGTATCAAGTTGCTGCTGTATTATGCAAACAAGTATGAATGAGTGAGTGTATGTTTTCAGTCATTAGAGGATAGATGCCGAATTGTATCTGAATAAACTTCCCACGATTATGAATATTTGTTTCAACACACACACACACACACACACACACACACACACACACACACACACACACACACACCCCACACACACACACACGCACGCACGCACGCACGCACGACAACACACACACACACACACACACACACAACACACACACCACACACACACACCACGCACACACACTCACCACACACACACACACACACACACACACACACACACACACACACACACACACACACACACACACACACTGATGAAGACTCGCCTTAGGCCTAACTGGCCTTTTGTGTGTTTTCGGTTGCCTTTTCACTGAGACGCCGGGCGAAAAATCTACTGAGCCGGCAATGGTGCAGCATGTTGGCATGGGACTTCGGCGTGCACAATCAGTGCAGGCTCGTGACTGACCCGACGTCCGTTTATCAGTGGCTGTTCGCCGCTAGCCGCAAACCGAGATTGAACTATTTTATATCCAAGGCAAGCTTGCTTTACAGACTGTCCCTAATATGCTGTTTAGCAACTGAGGACATTAAGCAAAAAGATGGAACAGAACAGAATAGAATAGCCGGAATAGCCGGAAAGATTGTAGCCTGCAGCTTGTCTGTTGTATCCAGAGAAACCGGCGTCGCAAGATCGACCCGGTCACTGAATTAGTGGTCGGGCAAAAATCTGTTTTAACCGGAGGAGAGGGAGCGGGGCGAGGGGTGATCCGGTTTGGCCTAGCGGTAAGGTGTAGGCTGGTAAGCCGCAGAGGGACCTCGGCCGTTCGAATCCGCTTCGGCTCTCCTTTAGTTTTCAGAAGTTGTGTTCTGTGAACACTGTCTTGTGACCTTGTCCCTCACAACTTGGTTAATGAAACATTAAAATGGCTCTCATCGCTGCCCCGCATCTTAATGCAGGAGTCATTCTGGTGGTGACAGTATAGCGATAGGTATATAAGCTACCCCCCCCCCCCCTTCATACTCCCCCCCCCCCCTTCTCCCGTCCCTACTAAGCCGTCATGGTTTCTGTGGACGTCAAGCACCATGTTTACTTTCAAAGAGTGTAGCTTGCAGCTTGTCTGTTGCATC
>JABMCL010000428.1:0-22500 GCA_018857735.1 Alviniconcha marisindica | reverse complement strand
GTGATTTTTGACACGATTTCCGTTAAGGCTCGCTGAGAACGATGATGTAGGTGAAACTGTGATCTGAGGGTTTAAAGCCCAAAAAAAAGGCTTTTTCGTCGTACCGAAAGGGGCCCATGAGCCCAAAAACGTGCCCATATGCATACGTCCTGGGGGAGTCGCTAAAAAATGGCCAACTCGAGCCCAAAGACGAAAGAATTTGCCCGGAGACCACAAGGAACGCCGTATCTTTGAGCCTGCGGCAGGTTTTTTGAAGAGCCGGAACATGGTAGCCGAAAAAAAACCCCATGCGATTCCTGGGGGTAAAATCGCATACTGAAGGCTGCTAACAAAGGGCGGATGCGGCCAGCAAAAAAGTCAGCTCGTTTGAATTGGAAAATTTAATCCACTTTCCCCTCCCCGGGGCGATTGCGCGGGACCCGGGCTTGTTTCCGGGGGTGTCTGCGAATTGTTACGTTCGCGGCAACACAGGGCCGGCATATTTAAATTTTTTGTCGCCCACAGCAACCAGTTTACTAAGAACTAAGAGGCAACCGCAGACTCCCCCAGAATCATTTGGGGGAAAGTCAGGTGATGATGGAAAACCCCGAGCGTGCCCGGGCCCAGCCCAGAAAATAAAATCGATTAAAAAACCCCAAAAACATTTTTTCTTTTTTTTTTCCCTTTCGAAAATAGGCCATTTGTAACCGTGGATTTTAACTAAAAACTTTACTTTTTTAATGTTCCAATAAAATTCAAAAAACCCTTAATATTTGTAAAAAAATTTACACACACCCAACGTGCCCAAATTCTGTAGCCTCATGAATATGACGTCAAAAAACTAAGAAGTTAAGCTTGCTAAATTTTTTAGTTGTATTTTTGTTACCGCCCAACCGCTCAAAAAACCAGGGAATGTGCAGTTTCATTTATTTACTGAAATCACCAAGGAGACGCTAGTCTGTCGAGCATAACATGTTTGTGGAGCCGGTGTCAACTTGCCAAACAAAACCCAAAACCTGTAAATTTGTATGGTTGTTGTCTGTAATTCAGTCAAGCGTAGCCGCATGACGGATTCCTTTACAAAGATTTCTGTGAAAAGCGAAGCCTCTGAATGGTGAATATCGTGTTCTTTACTGGTCAGTTTAAACCGGCAATATGTCCCCTCTTTTACAATGCACGTTGGATAAGCTAAACTTCGTCTGAGTTATTGTTCATGGACAATGGCTCGGTTATAGGACGGATGTTCTTCTCTGAAGGAATCGTAGTTCTCACAAGGATGAGAAGATGAAAAGAAGAAAGGACTACAGAAAAATAAACACAAACAAAAGACATTTGAATAGACAAAAGTGAAATTATGTAAAAGTAAAGGTATCACATTTTTAAAGATTTGAAATATAAGAGAGAGAGGGGGAGAGAGAGAGAGAGAGAGGAGAGAGAGAGAGAGAGAGGGGAGAGGAGAGAGAAGAGAGAGATAAGATAAGATAAGATAAGAAAATACTTTATTCCAGGGATAAAGATTTAAGCACGTTTGGCTTTTTAAAAATCTGTCCCTGATGAAAAACACGCAACAAAATACAAAAAACAAGAATTCCTTAAAAGAAAAAAAAACGACTTAAAACAAAAAAAAACAAATTTCTGTCTAAAAATCACATCATACGAACAGAGCAATAATAAGGCAAAGTAAGCCCAAATTCAAAACAATTTTTAAGAGGGGAAGAGAGAGAGAGAAGAGAGAGAGAGAGAGAGAGAGGAGAGAAGAGAGAGAGAGAGAGAGAGGAGAGAGAGAGAATACAAAAAATATTAACGAATAATAAAAAGCGACGAATAGTGGCTATCTCATATCCGTAAAAACAAGATCACACAAACAGGTTTGGGAAGCTAAGAAATGGCGATTATACACACCAAACCCCAAAATCAAAGCACACACACATACCAAAATCATATATATGAAAATTAAAAAATTAAAAAAAAAAAAAAAAATAAAATATGACCACGAGAAAAAAGAAAAGAAAAATTTTAAAAAAACAAACAAACAAAAATCAAAAATTTAAAAGAAGAGCAGGAAGGGAAAAAAAAAACATTCTATACATTTTGTGTCAAGCTGTCTGCAAGCGAAAAAAGAAAAAAAAAAGAAAGAACAAGAATAAAAGGGGTTTTGCATCCCCGAAATTTTTCCTTTTGAACTTTTTTTAATTCCATGGGGTATTGAGATATGAGCTAAATTCACGCATGGAGCCTAAAAAGGAAAAACTTTTTAAAGATATCAATCCTTTTTTTGGGCAAAAGCTTTTTTTCCCAGAACATGAAGACGTTCAGAGGAACATGAACTTTCAGATATCGGGGCTTTCCGTGAACAACCTTTTGCATTAGAACACATTTGTTGAGAATAATTTTTTTGTCAAAAGGGGGAGTAGTTTGGAGCACAACATTTTTGTTTGAGTCAAATTGGAATTGGCATAAAAAAATTTAGGCACGTTTGTGGAGAAAAACAGCTGCTTCATGTGCACATAGGCACATCCATCCCATGCATTTGAAACATAGTCATATGTGACATAATGTGTGCAAAGAAGAAGGCAAAATTGGATTTTTGGCTGACAATTTGGCTCATTTCGAAAGAAGAAAAATATTTCTAGAAACGGTTCTGCAAATGTTGTTAATTGCGTTTGCCACTTTAGCTGTTCTCTACAGTTACCCAAGAGGCGATTTTTGAAATTGTTCTTTTGGGCTGGTCTCGAACTTTAGATTTAAAGGGAGCTGTTTTTCGGGTTTTTTTGTCTCGTCGCCATCAACATGCATTTTGTTTTCGCGGAGGGGAAAGAGGAGAGAAAAGAGAGAGAGAGAGAGAGAGGGGGAGAGAGAGAGAGAGGAGAGAGAGAGAGAAGAGAGTTTTGGGGGCCACCAGTTTGACTTTAATGAAATACTGGCATTAAAGGAACTCTCCTTCGGCGGCGAAACTTCTCGTGTGCTTAGAGGAGGTTAAATGAACATGACCAGCGTTACAAGTTTTGTGATTGAACGTGCCGTTGTTTTATAACGATTTTAAAAAAGGGGCTTTCCCAGAAAATGTTACTAACGCTGTTTTCACGAGCTCTTTCCCGCGTTTCATTTATGCATCATTGATAGGATAGGAATTTCTCAGTTTTTGGCATGTCTTTAAATTATTTTTGTCAATGTATATTTTTTAAATCGGACAGTCTGTGTGGAAAGTTTCATTTTCCTAACGTTTATAGGGGCAGACAAATTTTTTTTTTTTTTTTTAAATCGGAAAAAAATTATGTTTTGAAAATTTCCAAAAGAAAATAAATGTGTCTAGCGTTCTTTCGAACATTTTAGGGTGGCCGGGGGAAAAATTTTCCCCAAAAAGGTACGTTTGATTCCCCTGCACGCTTCGAGACACGATTTTTTTCACACTGGGTAACCCAAAACATCTCATTTTGGTTTGTAGACACCTTCGACAAATCGCAGAAGTATAAAAACAATACCCGTGTGATTTTTGAATATGAAATAAAACATTCTTTTTCGAGGGAAGAGTGAAAAATCTGGTGAGGTTTACAAAACTGATAGAACAGAACAGGAAATGTTTCACCTATACGACAACACAGGGGAAAAAATAAAACACAAACGCTTGACAGAAAATTGTCTTCGTCAAATGCAAAAAAAAAAAGAAATAATAAAAGAAGAAGGGGAAACAAAGAAAAAGACAGCGAAAAGATTAAAAATTTTTTTTAAAAAAAGGGAAAACCCAAAAACAGACAAAAGCCTTGAAGAAATGGGGGGTCGTCCCCCGGTTCAAAAAAAAAGACCCAAAGTTTGGGCCTTGCTTTTCGTACAACCCACAATTGTTTTTTTCCAGCGAATAGCAAAGCTCCCAAAGGGAAAAGGTTTTCCCATAGCTACTTGTAACAATCACTCGTTTGTTGTTTTGTTTGTGGACTGATGCATTTTGAAGCTGATGTTACGTTTGGGGAAAGGGTTTAATTGTAGGGGTTTCTGCGAGTTCACAAGGTGTTTGGGGGGCCGAATTCCCCCCAACCCAGCGAGTGGACGAATTTCCCCCCTGCCAACCTATGTGTTTTCTCAATGAAATGATGGCAACATTATTTTTAGTCATTTCGATATCAATAATGTGACGCAAGATTATAGAAAGGAGAAAGGGAAAAATCGAAGGAAACAATGCTCTAGAAGTAGTATTATGATGGGAAGAATGACAAAATGAAAAAAATAGGAATTGTAACAAAAGAGAACACGGGACTGTGCTAATAGATAATAAAAACATTTTTTCAGTGCTATTTTAAGGAGCAAATAGCCCTTGAACGAAAGCAACGAAGAACGAGAATGAAAAAGTGGTGTTTATATCTTCATAGTTCTTTTCCTTTTTTCTTGATTAGGCAATTAAAGCAGAGATAATTTGGAGTTCTACCATTTATCTTGGAGGACAAAAAAAAAAAAAAAAAAAAAAGAAAAAAAAAAGAGAAAAAGAGAAATTTTGCCCGACTGGCAAGAGACCGACACCCAGATACAGGTGTGGTGGTAAACCTGGGGGACCCGGGGAGGGGGAGAAGCTTCCCCAAGGTTAACTCTGGATAGGAAACGGCAAAATTTTATGGGCAAATAAAAGAAAAAAGGGTTTCCCGATATTCTTTTTGATTGATAGGAGTATTCTAAGGAACCATCGTTTAAAAATTCTCTAAAACTAAACCCGTTTGCGTAAGTGTGTTTTTCTGGCTCCCGGGTAGTTTTTTTTTTTTTTTTCTTTTTTTTATTTTTTTTTTTTTTTTATTTTTGTGACTAAAAAATTTCCTGTAGTAGCATCGGATCTACGCTGAGAAAGAATTTTCACCCCCACTTTGCACCTCGGGTTCCCTCGCCGAGCATTATTATAAAAGGCAGCTACCCGGTCTCATCCACTATAGTAAGTACACATAGCACGATTAAAAGATTTATTCATAGAAAAACATAAAAATTTTTCACACAAACACAGTTAAGCGCCCGACAAATTATTACGCCTGAGCAGATTACGGCCAGACAACGCCTTGTCAATTTTTCCAGTCAAAACTTTTTGTAAAACAACAAAATGTAATGACGTAATACGCATTCCATAAATAGCTGCACCCGGGGAGACCCCAATCTGTTTTTTGACCACTACAATTATTCTTAAATTTCCGCATTTAACAGGACCAAAACAGAAATTAATGCTAAAAAAATCGCACATAAAACAATAAAATTCATGCAAAAAATTGTTTTTTTTAGCCAAAACTGCGTGGGCCATCCCCTTTAAAAAAAAAAAAACCCCCCCCCCCCAAAAACCCCCCAAAAACCCCAAAAAAACCCCCCCACACACACACCCCCCAAAAAAATTTCTTCTTTTTTTTAAAAACATAATACAAATTCATGAACAAGACGCACTAACGTGTGTCCGTCAATCCCACCACATTACCAGTTGCCAGGGCAACCGATCTGTAGTCAGTCTGCTTCACACTCAACGCAGTGAATTCCTGCCTGCTGTCTCCACTTTCGTCTCTCCCGCAGCTGGTGACAGCATGGAAAAGTGACACACAACAGTCCGTTTTCTAGCGGTTCACAACAGGAAAGGGAGTCGGGACTGGCTGTGAGGTAACCAACTGTGGCAGAGACAAATGGGGAGGTGTCTGCGTGTGTGTGTGTGTGTGCGTGTGCGTGTGCGTGCGTGTGCGTGTGTGTGTGTGCGTGCGTGCGTGCGCGCGCGCGCGCGCGGGGTGTGTGTGTGTGTGTGTGTGTGTGTGTGTGTGTGTGTGTGTGTGTGTGTGTGCGTGCGTGCGCGCGCGTGCGATAGTTTCCATTGCAAGAATGAGATTGTTACATTAACCTTTATACACGGTTAATTGTATCATTGTGTCTTGTTATATAATGAAGGGAACGTCACCATGACAAATTCCTGTACACATTCTGTGACTGGCAAATAAATATTCTTGGAATCTTGTAATGTTGTCCAAGAGCCCAGGGAGCGGTCTGAAAAGGGAGATGGAGCTGGGCTCTCAGAGTTCAGTTCAGGTCAGGTCAGTTCAGTTCAAGATGGTATCTATGCGCTCGGAAAAGCCCATACACGCTCCACCCCGCCTCTCAGAAGTTTCCCCAACGTTGTTCTCGTAGTGAACTGGAAAATCGTTTGCTTCCGGTTTCAGCAGCAGGTTTTCTGGGCATGCACTGTCCTTGTGACTGTGTTCCCCACAACTGTTGAAAGAGCAAGTTACTCGTAGATATTTGCCCCCCCCCCTTCTCCCCGTCCCTAATAGACCGTCGGCCTAAGTGGTCTCTGTGGACGTTAAGTCTCAACAGAAGAGGAAGAAGGATATGTTGTCCGGAGGTCTCTTTTTCCAGAATGGACATCCTTTACTTTTACACCGGCACAAGCAGGCGTCCGCTCAGTTCTTGTTAACTTATACATCTTTGATAAGACACGGGTAAAGACGCTCCATCAAGGTGTAAAAGAACGCGGAACACTGGAGATCAATGATCCGCACGGAGAACACAGATAAAAGCCAGGCAAAATCTAAGTGGAACACAAATGAGAATCACCAGACCCCTTGCCGCTTCTATTCAAGTTGAAACAAAAACTCACAGAACCCGATGCTCACGTGACCGGCAAACATCACGGACGACTGAGTGGCTAGGTAGGTAAGCCTAGCGGCTTACGGAAAGGGACCACACTGACAGACTAGCAGCGGAAGCTGGAAGACATCCTGGTGTCCAAACATGGCACGGCAAAACTCTGCTATCTCTACTCATAGATCCCCCTCCCCCCTCCTCCCCCGTCCCTAGTGAGCCGGCGTGACCTAGCGGTAAGGCGTTAGGCTGGTAAGCAGAGGGACCTCGGTTCGAATCTGCTTCGGCTCTCCTTTCTCTCCAAAAGTTGTGGTCTGTGGACACCGTCTTGTGACTTTGTCCCTCACAATTATGAAACATTAAAATGGCTCTCATCGCTGCCCACCTTAATGCATAAATCATTCTGGTGGTGACTGCAGCGATAGGTATATACCTCCTCTTCCCCCCCCCCCCATCCATACCACCTCCCCCCCTTCTCCCCGTCCCTAATAAGCCTTATGGTTTCTGTGGACGTTAAGAACCATGTTTACTTTACCCGTCCCTAATAGACCGTAGGCCTAAATGGTCTCTGTGGACGTTAAAGGGCCCAGAAAGGCAGTTCTTGCGTGCAAAGGAACGTTGAAAATCGACCCAATTATAAAAGTCTTGTGCGTAACATAACCTTTAAATCTAATAAAATGTCACTGCCATGAACGAAAATATGTTTACACACATGCCGATCAGGCCGAATTTCGTCTGCTTGTTTTAATCTCGAAATACGTGCGAGATCCGTGACGTAATTCTCTGACGTCACTAACAGGCACTGAGGCGAATGGCGAATGAGGCGCGTTTTCACCATCAGTCGGTCCACAACGAAAATGCCACGCGAATTTGCGGCAGTGAGATGCGCAGAACTGCAGACCAAAGGGTCGTTGTTTTCCTTTCACACCTTCCCGAAAGATAGCAGTCGAAGGAAGCTTCATCCTTGGAGATTCGAACTGGAAATTTTTCGAAGTCGGTTACCCTGTGGACACCCCTACAGACATGAACTTTTTACGAAGGGTATCGGTCACGCATCGCCCGGCTCTCGCTAGGCTGATCCTTGGCAGATAGAAGGAACGGTCTCTTCGGATGAAACCTCCGTCCTTGCAAATTCTACAAGGAATATATCCAGACCGACCAAAGGACTCAGAAATACATTTTGACACGTTGGCACCCAGTGCAAAGATTAAAAAAGGAGAAAAAACTCCTTCACAAGGAACCCTCCAGAAAAATAAACAAAAGAGGCAAATGTCACACACAAATCCTCAGCAAGAATGAACTGTAAAATGCAGAAGAGAAAAAGGAGAAGAAGACGAAAAGGAAGAGGGGAGAAACACACACACACACACACACACACACACACACACACACACACACACACACACACACACACACACCCACACCACACACACACAACACCACACACACACACACACACACACACAACAACAACAACAACAACAACAACAACAACACAACAACAACAAAACAACAACAACAAAACAACAACAAAACACGAATGGACATGGTAAACACGGAGAAAAGTAAGGAAAAACTGAACTACCAACAAATACCCCTGCCTTGTTTAAGAAACAAAACAACTGCGAGGCAAAAAATCAACGAGAACAATCGAGAGAAAAGCAAAAACCGAAAGGTAAACAGAAGCTCGGTTGGCCTGCGCACATTATTTTTTTAGACCAACGAACACCGATTTTAGGGAAAAATAGCGGCACTGTCACGGGGCCGCGCCGAAGCCACGGCACCAGTCGGTCGACATCGCAGTTTGACCCTAATATGCTCTTTAGCATCTGAGGACATTAAGAAAGAAAGAAGGCAAAGACAGAAAGTCTAGCACGAATGCCTATAGCAGAAAAGGCCGTGTAAGAAGGATTCTGTACACAAATGCCTGTGACAAAAAGAAAGAACAGACCACAAATGCTCTGGCAAAGAAGGGAAAAACCAAACCACAAATGTTGGTGGCAAACGAAAAATGGCTGCCCTAATCAGGCAAGCAAACAGCTGACACCAAATGAAAGAAAGACCAAACCACAAAAACTGGTAGCAAACGAAAAAGGGTTACCCTATCAGGCAAGAAAACAGCTGACACGAAATGAAAGAAACAAAACTGCTGAAACTACCTCTAAAACCCAGACGGTGGCCTACCTGCAAAACAAAAGGGCGAAAAAAAAAAAAAAAAAAAAAAAAAAATCAAAGCCAATAAGTCTGCAACAAATAGTGGACGACTACAGTCAAACCATAAGAGCACAGAGCAAAAATAAATTTGTGCCGACAAACAGATGGAAAGCCAAACTAACCATAACTAACATTAACCTTAATAATTAAAACCTCTCACTAACCCGGCTTCCATCTAGAAAAAAAAAGCTGCAGACTGATAAAGCAAATCGTAATCAGGACTACCGATGAAAAACATCGGGATGTAAACAAATCAGACGAAAAGAGAAATGCAAATGGCTGCCCTAATCAGGCAAGCTAACAAGCGGGTACGAAAGGGCCCAAATAAGCCGAGTAAAAAAGAAAGAACGCATGGGGGAAAAGAAGAGGAAAAGAGAGAAAAACAAACAAAAACACTCTCTGAAAAAAAGAGGAGGCAAGTAATGTCAGCGAGCAAGGGGAAAAAGGCTGGATACACGTAATCCGTGTCCCACGATAAAATCCATTAGCCGACAACAACACGGCAGGGCAACAGACGCTCACAAACCCCCCGAAAAACTACCCCCCCTCACTCGTACATCGTAAATGAACGATAAATGAGAAACAAAGGGCAAGCAAGAGAAAAACCAGTGAACAGCAAGAACCGGCAACTCCCCCAAACCCCCAAAACCTAACCCAGGAGGCCACGAATCGCTAGTCTATTGAACTAGAACGAACAAACCTTTTTCATCGTTACATATGATGAAACAAACGAGACTAAATTTGGGAAAATAAAATAAAACACCCAATAAAGGCAGGCTCCCTGTTGAGGTCTAGCCTGTTGTGAAAGCTAGAGTAAACACAACGAAAAAGACCGAAACGCCACGCATACAATAACAAAATAACTTAAAAAATATAGCGAGAGAAAAACAATGAAGTTGGGTCTCCTGAACCTGCGGAACACACCAAGGGTTTCTCCAGCACAGCGTCTGCTCTCCACACGCACCCGCACCACACTCCCGACATCAGGGAAGCTGCTGAAACCCAAGCCACTGAGCACGTCCAGGGTCTCTACCCAATTGAAGAAAGTCCGCCGACAGCAGAAACAATACCACGACAAGTCAGCACGACATCAGCCGCCTTTGAAACCCAATGAAGTGGTTTATCGTTTATTTAAAAAGAAAAGCTGCTTTTTTTTGAATATCTAACCTATCTCCTATCTACCCTAAGACAAAGAGTATTGAAATTTAGACTTAGTAACCACAGACTACCGATCCAGCAAAGACGATCGTTAGGTATTCCAAGGGACGAAAGAATATGTACTGTTTGTGACAGTGGTAGGTAGGAGATGAATTTCACTATTTGCTTAACTGTTCCAATGAAAATGTCAAAAGAAACCGACTAATATTGATAAATATTATACACATCATCCCAACGTGTCCAAATTCTGTAGCCTCATGAATAATTACGGTTTTATGGTGTACACAGAACGCGTCGATGGGCAGCAGTTTTTTATGTGGCAGCAGCCATGCCAGCCTGTAAGTGCACCACTTCGGTGGATAGTAAAAAACGCGCTGTAAAAAACTGTTCACTCATGTGGAAATCAATCACATGCGAGCGCAGTGAGTCTGCTCGAGAGCGGAGAAAAGCGCTATATAAAAGCGACGAAAAACAGCTTGCAGTGGTGAAGTCCCAGGTCATACATAATTACTTCTGATGCAGCAGACTGTGTTTGGTACAGACGACATCTTCTCCCGGTCAACGAACCCAGACCACAGTACAGTCAGCAAGCTAGCCGCTGCCTAACTGGTCAGCAACACCCACCAGTCGGCGATGGAGCGCCTACAACTGAAGGCCTTAGCGCTAGGCCAAACCGGCTCACAGCCAGCGGAAATTGTGCAGTTTCATTTATTTACTGAAATCACCAATGGAGACGCTAGTCTGCCGAGCATAACATGTGTTTGTGAGCCGGTGTCAACTCTGCCAAACAAACCAAGACCTGTAAATTTGTATGGTTGTTGTCTGTAATTCAGTCAAGCGTAGTCCGCACTGACGGATTCCTTGACAAAGATTTCTGTGAAAAGCGAAGCCTCTGAATGGTGAATGCATGTTCTTCTGACCAGTGTAAACTGACAGTATATCCCCTCTTTTAAAATGCTCGTTGGATAATTTAAACTTCGTCTGAGTTATTGTTCATGGACAATGGCTCAGTGATGGGACGGATATTATATCGCAGTTCTCACACAGGATTCGCGAGAAGATGAAAAGAAGAAAGGACTACAGAAAAATAAACACAAACAAAAGACATTTGAATAGACAAAAGTGAAATTATGTAAAAGTAAAGGTATCACATTTTTAAAGATTTGAAATATAAGAGAGAGAGAGAGAGAGAGAGAGAGAGGAAGAGAGAGAGAGAGAGAGAGAGAGAGAGAGAGAGAGAGAGAGAGAGAGAGAGAGAGAGAGAGAGAGAGAGAGAGAGAGAGAGAGTGGCCACCTAGTTTGACTTTAATGAAATACTGGCATTAAACACACACACACACACACACACACACACACACACACACACACACACACACACACACACACACACACACACACACACACACACACTAAATCACAATACAAATTCATGAACAAGGACGCACTAACGTGTGTCCGTCAATCCCACCACATTACCAGTTGCCAGGGGCAACCGATCTGTAGTCAGTCTGCTTCACACTCAACGCAGTGAATTCCTGCCTGCTGTCTCCACTTTCGTCTCTCCCGCAGCTGGTTACGTGACAGCATGGAAAAGTGACACACTACAGTCCGTTTTCTAGCGGTTCACAACAGGAAGGGGAGTCGGGATTGGCTGTGAGGTAACCAGCTGTGGCAGAGACAAATGGGGAGTGTGTGTGTGTGTGTGTGTGTGTGTGTGTGTGTGTGTGTGTGTGTGTGTGTGTGTGTGTGTGTGTGTGTGTGTGTGTGTGTGTGTGTGTGTGTGTGTGTGTGTGTGCAGCAGAAGCTGGAAGACATCGTGGTGTCCAAATATGGCACGGCAAACCTCTGCTATCTGTTCCCACGCTCAGTTCTTGTTAAATTTTAAATCTTTGATAAGACACGGGTAAAAACGCTCCATCCTGGTGTAAAATAACGTGGAAAAGCGGAGATCAATGATTCGCACGGAGAACACATATAAAAGCCAGGCAAAAGCTATGTGGAACACAAATCAGAATCACCAGACCCTTGCCGCTTCTATTCAAGTTGAAACAAAAACTCACAGAACCCGATGCTCTCGTGACCGGCAAACATCACGGACGACTGAGTGGCTAGGTACAGGCTCGAGGGACCACACTGACAGACTAGCAGCAGAAGCTGGAAGACATCCTGGTGTCCAGACATGGCACGGCAAACCTCTGCTATCTCTTCCCACGTTCCTTTAAGACTGTTCATTTCGCTCTCGTGGTGTCTCGTTGCCTGTGCTCTGACCGAGACTAAAGTCAGCCAGCTGTTCGTGAAGCAGACGCTTTGTCCCGGAAAGGTGGTCAGTCTTGACCAGTGTCCGGTGTCCGGCAGCGCAGGAGTGGTGGGTGGGTGCTCGCTGCAGTGCGCGAAGCGGTCCGACTGCCTCAGCTTTCTGTGGGACCGTGTCCAGCATGTCTGCCGCCTGTGTACTCGGGTCGTGTCGGACGACTGCGTCACCAACACCCAGGACCAGATGGGGCTGGAAGCGTACGAAAAGGTGAGACATACAGTGTTAACCGTGGATGTAGTGACTGTCAGCAGAGTACTTAGTGCCAGTGATATATACAAATCACAGCAGAATACCGAGTATACAAAACCTTTACTGTGTCGTTGGGCAAATTTGTCTTTAGACAGGACAAGTACAAACGAAATAGTTACATCACATCAATAGAAAAAGAAGACTGACTTACAGACATTTCCCTCGTCTCCTTTCAGTATTTTTTGTAGAAGCCCTTCACTGTCCCTCTCTCTCTCCTCTCTCTCTCTCACCTCTCACACACACAACACACACACACACACAACACACACACACACACACACTGTACGCACGCACGCATGCACGAACGCACGCACGCACGGACGCACGCACGCACGCACGCACGCACAGCACACACACCACACACACACACACACACACACACACGCACACACACAGCACGCACTCACGCACGCACTCGCGCACACGCACATGCACGCACACAGAACTACATCGATCAGAAACTTGCGGCCCATTCAACAAAGCTGTCACCCTTTCGCACAAGTGATATGAACTCCTGCGGGAATTAAATTTGACATTAACAACAACAGTGACAGTTACTGCCTTTCCTTTTTATCCATTTGTTGCACGCTAGGAAAATTTCTAGATGTCATTAAACAGGAAAAAATGCAAGAATACAACTGAACTTGTTTTTAAAAAAACACACGTATGAATGTGAGTAAAGGAAACACCAGCTGTCCATTACCATCACGATCATGATCATCCCGGAAAAAACCCCGGAAAGGGCATTGAGGTTTTCTCTGAAGGGAACAGTTTTCTTCTTGCTTTTTTAATGCTTCTTCCTTCTTCTTTTTTAAAATCTTTTTTTTTCTTTAAAAAAAAGAAAGGGCATTGTTCACCCACTAGCTGTAAAAGCACACAACGTACTGCATCTAGTTCATCACAAAAGTGCGTTACTCTCTGTTGCAGTTAGATCCAGTTCTTTCCCTTTCAAGGCGAACTTTCATTCATTATGTCTGTCTGTCTGTCTTTCTGTACTTAGGTGCTACGTGAAACCATGACAATAGATATATCTCTCCATGTGCTGCTTGCAACCTGTGTTGTGCTGCTTCAGGCAGCTCAAACCTTTTGTGTGTCTGTACTCTATGTGCATGTAGTTTTCGACGACAAACAAAAAGGCGCGCGCGCGGCGTGATGGGGGGCGTGGTGCGGGGTGCGTGGTGGTGTGTGGGGGGGGGCGTGCGTGGTGCGTGCGGGGTGGTGCGTGCGTGCGTGGTGGTGTGTGTGTGTGGGGTGTGTGTGTGTGTGTGTTGAAGATCTTGTTTAAAATTTTTATATAATTTTTTTTTTTAAATTCTTATTATCGAATTTAGTTTTCTCAGTTTTCTGGTGTCCATTTTAACGTGGTTTGTGTAAATGTACGTGTACTCAACATATTGTAGATCACTGTATCCTTAGTTGATAGTAAAAGACCCCGAGTCTTCTCCACTACCCTCGTAAAATACAGTTTATTCATTCATTTATTCATTCTATTAAAAGGATGAGTTTTCAGCTTATTTCAGTTTTTAAGAAAAGCTACATAATTACATATTTGGGTGCTATGGACACGAAGGACACAGGGGGAAGGGTGTTCTTTTTCTCTCTTTAAAAAAAGAGTACTTCTTTGTCCCATGCGGGGCAAGTCTGGTACCAGATTAAAGCAAATTTGTTTTAAAGGTACGCAAAATTTAAAAAAACCAAAGCAAAAAGCATAATTAAATACCAGGCCAACAAAACGCGCAAAAACCCCACACACACACACACACACACACACAACCCCGCGGCCCGGATTTGGGGCCCAAGTAACTGTTTTTGGGGACCCCGCCTAACGAGGGTCGAGCCCATTCAGCCACATAGGGTTGTACAGGGCTAAGTTACATACAAAGGAAGAAAGTACAAAGTAAACACAATGGAGACAAAATGAGGGAAAAGGTTGGCGTGAGCTATCAAAGTTTTTATAAAGCCAATTATATCGAACACAACGTGAACTGAATTACCATTTCCCAATTTTAAAGGGCTCGTTATTACTAATACAACGAGAGAAAAAGACAGTGAAGCATATATACAAAACTGATTCAAATAAAATTTGAGATTTAATGTAACCGAGTGCAGTGTGTGTGTTCCGGGCCATGACCCTTTAATCTTTTCTTTCCTGTCGTCCTTGCGGCAAAACAAAAACTATGAACCAGCTAGGAGACAACTCTTAAGTGGTATGTCATCCTTGCTACCATATAGCATTGGTATTTGCCATTGTGTATCAAAAGTAAAAATAATAATAAAATAATAAAGTTTTTATTGCTTTTGTCCAGTCCATTTTCTCCTTAAAAGCAAGACTTGTATTTAAACTGGCATCGATAAATCAGACAAAATCGTTGACGCAAACCAAAGTTTGCCAGCATGTCCGACGCATTTATTTTTTTAACCGAGGGCATTGGTACCTGAATAATTTGATCGCTTTCCTTTGGCTCTAAAACTGTTGCCCGGTTTTTGGCGAACAGTTTTGATGGCTACAAAGCATGTCTGACGGACTATATATTTGTCTCTGTGCCATGACATGGCAGCAACAAGGGGAACAACTCTTTCAAGCGGTAGACAAAGCCAGTTAGGAGTACTCACGAAAATCTTACCTCCCCTGGAACGTCTTGGTCTGAGAGTAGTCCCGGCTTCGTAAACCAAAGGAAGCTTACAAATAATAATGTGCTGTGCACTAGAATTTCTCCGGAATCAAACTCCGTGCAGATTCTATAAACAAACAAAGAACAGCGACAACAAAAATGGGAAGCTTATCGAATCTGCTTATCGAATCAAGATCCGGCGCAGAGTAATTCATGTAAAAGTGATCAACTTGATAATGATGTTGATAATAATGTCGGTACCACGAAAGCAAACACGATAATAGCCAGATAGAAAAACAACAAGAACAATGATGATGAAAATGATAATGCTAATAATGATAATAAGCATGCAGTTGTAGGAAACATTGCTTCTATCGACGGTGACAAAAGCGGTCGAAGAGAGGCAACACGAAAATGATACGAAAATTTAGACGTGCAGCAGTTGCTTCCCTGCATCCTGTTGTAGGTCAGTAGGAGTTTTACACTCCGTTCTGAATAGATTCTGACTCACCTGTCGACTCGTGATAGTCCGCTCCGCTCCCTAAATTCCTCGAACGTTAACAGAAAATATAAATTAGTACACCACTCTACCGAGCTTCCCTGTAATTAAATGACAGGACAGAGGATTTGAAAAGATCACACTGCTGACGACCGGGACCCAACAAAGAACCGCTTTGGCGATCCAAACGGCCTTTTAAGGTTTTTGATTTTTTCGTAAAAAACCGTAGGTTTATTAGGGAGGGGGGGGGCCCGGGCGTCCTCCTCGACTTTCACACACTCCTGAGGTCGGAGGTGGACAACAGACCGACTATTCTAGCTCATTTCGCGTCACTCGCCGGCCGAGCTCATTCTACTCCCTCATTGGTTGACTTGGGGCCTATACAAGCCCGACCGGACTCACGGGCCTACCCGTGCAATCGCGGAACCACTGTCAGCACGGTATGGACTCACACAACTGCTGTCAAAAATCAACTTTAAAAAAAGAAAAAGCCATGTCCCCAGGGGGCCCCACACACACACACACACACACCCCCACAACACACACACACACACCCCACACACACACACACCCCCACCCCCCAAACCCCCCCCCACAAAAGTTCCGAAAAAGGAACATAATCCCCCCCCCCAGGCCCCCGCCCCCCATTTCCCGCACAGGCCGCGCCCCCGCGCGTACAAACACACACACACACACACACACACACACACACACACACACACACACACACACACACACCACCCCCACACACACACACACACACACACACACACACACACCCCACAAACACAAAAATGACACTGCCCCACGCGGCCGACTCTGCAGCGAAAAAAAAAGGTTCCCTTTCCTCCTGGGGGCACCCTCCGAAAACCCCATCCCCCCTTCTGTCATCCCCCTTCCTTATGATTTGGGAACCCGCCATCCGGGGCCTCCCCCCATCCAGATTGGTCCCCAACCCCGGTGTTTTTTTTTAAAAAGGAACCCTGGGCCCGGGGCCTTCTAACATGTCTCTGAACTTAAGCTTATTATCGAAATCGCCAATGGAGACGCTGTGCTGTGACGACGACTACTGCTACTATACTACTACTACTACTACTACTACCACTACTACTATAATAGATTATTTATGGCGCCCCACTCGTAAGGCCCGGGCCTTACCAAAAAGGGACACCATTTCCCCCACACACCCCCACACACACCCCCACACACACACACACAAAACACAAAAAAACACCACACACACACCCCACACACACACACACCCACACACACACCCACACACACAATTACCCGGGGCGCGGGGGGGCGCGCCAAATACATCCTTTTCTAGTGAAAGGATTGATACAACGACAGATCAGTATGCAGAGGGGAAGAGGTGGGTTTTGTTTTAGTCCCTAATGATAATAATAATAGAAATTTATTATTGCACTTGATTTCCAGTCTATTTTTTTCTCTTTCCTTTGTAGCGACTTCTGCGGTCGATAGCCATTCTAAACAATCTCTGAACAAAGCCAGCTGAGATTGCGCAGTTTCCTCTTTCTGGAGGCAATCACTAATGGAGACGCTAGGCTGTCGGACATAAAATTATTTGTGAAGCGGTGTCGACCCTCACAAAGTCATCGAGACCGACAGTATGTCCCTTCTTTTAAAATGCTTGCAAGACCAGTTAAAATTCGTCCGAGTTGTCGTTCATGGACACTGGCTGATAAAAACGGATGTTCTTCTCTCAAGGAGTCAGGGTTCCAGGGGTAAGAGGAGGGAGGTGGAGCGGATAAGTTTCCCAGAAGAGATCATGGGCAGGGGGTGGGGGACCCTAAGTTAGCCCAGAAGAGACATGGGAGGGAGGTGGAGGGACCCCAAGTTACCCAGAAAGTCATGAGCGGGGAGGGGGAGCTGGACCCTCTTTGAGAAGAGATCGAGCAGGGGGGTGGAGCTCCCCTCAGTTAGAGAAGAGTATGAGCAGGGAGGTGGAGCGGGCCCCTGTTGCAAAGGACATGAGCGGAGGTGGACGGGCCCCTAAAAATTTTTCCCGGAGTTTCCAAAAGCAGGAAGGTTGTTTGGACCTCCAGAGCGGGAAAGAAAATTGGCGGGAAAATGGGCTGGCGGAAAGCCTTAACATTTCCATTGTTCGGGGGCGGTCCCGGTCTCTCCCGGGCTTTTTTGGGCGGTATCGGCCCCAGCCCTTACTCTCGCCCCCCCCTCCCCCCCCCCCCCTTTTCCCTAATAAAAACCTCGTTCTTGGACGTAAACAAAATGGTCTCGGAGTCGTAGTTTTCACACAGGAATCGGCGAAAAAAAAAGGAAAGGCGGGAAGAAAAAGACAAACAAAGACAGACCCGACTAGACAAAAGTTAACTTGTGTAAAAAATTTGGGGGGTACCTCCTTTAATATCATTTGGGGCGAAAATATTCATCGACCGCCCTCTCCCCCCCCCCCCCCCCCCCTTGTCCCTTGGCCGGGTTTTGGGCCCAGCGGTAAAGGCTGGAAAGGAGGGCCCGGTTCGAATGCTTCGGCTTTTCCCTTTTTTCAAAAATTTTTTGCATCTTTTGAATTTTTCCCTCACAAAAGAAACATTAAAATGGCCCATCCTGCCCATCTTAATGCAGAAGTTATTCTGGTGGGGACAGTGCAGCAATAGGTATATAACCTGCCTCTCCCCCCCTCCCCCCACCCCCCATACCACCCCCCTTCTCCCCGTCCCTAATAAGCCTTATGTTTTCTGTGGACGTTAAGAACAATGTTTACTTTACCCGTCCGTAATAGACCGTAGGCTAAGTGGTCTCTGTGTACGTTAAAGGGCCCAGAAAGGCAGTTTTTGGGTGCAAAGGAACGTTGAAAATCGACCCAGTTATGAAAGTCTTGTGCATAACATGACCTTTAAATTTTAATATAATGTCACTGCCATGAACGAAAATATGTTTACAAAGGAAGAAATGCATGCCGATCAGGCCAATTTCGTCTGCTTGTTTTAATCTCGAACTACGCGCGAGATCCGTGACGTAGATCTCTGACGTCACAGACCACTGAGGCGAATGGCGAATGAGGCGTGTTTTCACCATCAATCGGTCCACAACGAAAATGCCTCGCGAATGTGCGGCAGTGGGATGCGCAGAGCTGCAGACCAAAGGGTCGTTGTTTTCCTTTCACACCTTCCCGAAAGATAGCAGTCGAAGGAAGCTTCATCCTTGGAGATTCGAACTGGACATTTTTCCAAGTCGGTTACCCTGTGGACACCCACACAACATGAACTTTTTACTAAGGGTATCGGTCACGCATCAGCCCGGCTTTCGCTAGGTTGATCCTTGGTAGATGGAAGGAACGGACTCTTCGGGTGAAACCTCCGTCCTTGCCAATTCTACAAGGAATATATCCGGACCGACCAAAGACTCAGAAATACATTTTGACACTTTGGCACCCAGTGCAAAGATTAAAAAAAGGAGAAAAATCATCACAAGAAACCCTCCAGAAAAAGAAACAAAAGAGGCAAATGTACACACAAATCCTCAGCAAGAATGAACTCGTAATAAATGCAGAAGAAGAAAAGGAGGAGAAGAAGAAGAAGAAGAGAACAACAAACACACACACACACACACACACACACACACACCACACACACACACACACACACAACACACACACACACACACACACACACACACACACACAACACAACAACAACAACAAAACACACAACAACAACAAAACACGAATACGGACATAGTAAACACGGAGAAAAGAAAGGAAAAACAGGAGTACAACTATTGAACTACCAACAAATACCCCTGCCTTGTCTGAGAAACAAAACAAATGCGAGGCAAAAAATCTATGAAAACAACCGAGAGAAAAGCAAAAACCGAAAGGTAAACAGAAACTCGGCTGGCCTGTGCACATTTTAGACCAACGAAATCCGGGCTTAGAGAAAAATAGCGGCACTGTCACGGGGCCGCGCCGAAGCCACGGCACCAGTCGGTCGACATCGCAGTTTGACCCTAATATGCTCTTTAGCATCTGAGGACATTATGAAAGAAAGAAGGCAAAGACAGAAAGTCTAGCACGAATGCCTACAGCAGAAAAGGCCGTGTAAGAAAGAAACTGTACACAAATGCCTGTGACAAAACCAACAAAAACAACAATACAACAAAGAAGAAGAAGAAACAACAGACCACAAATGCCTGTGGCAAAGAAAGAAAGACAAAACCACAAATGCTGATGGAAAACAAAAAATGGCTGCCCTAATCAGGCAAGCAAACAAATGACACCAAATGAAAGAAAGACCAAGCCACAAAAGCTGGTGGCAAAAGAAAAAGGGCTGCCCTAATCAGGCAAGCGAACAGCTGACACCAAATGAAAGAAACAAAACAGCTCAAACCACCTCAAAAACCCAGACGGTGGCCTACCTGCAAACATAAGACGGAAAAACACCACCAATTCACAACAGTCTAATAAACTACTGTCTGCAACAAAGGAGTGGACGACTACAGTCAAAACCATAAGAGCATAGAGCCAAAATAACTGTGCCGACAAACAGATGGAAAGCCAAACTAACCATAACTAACATTAACCTTAACTAACTCTAACTAACCCCTCACTAACCCGGCTTCCATCTAGAAAAACAAAGGCTGCAGACTGATAAAGCAAATCGCTAATCAGGACTACCGATGAAAAAGCATCGGGATGTAAACAATGCAGACGAAAAAGAAATGCAAAATGGCTGCCCTAATCAGGCAAGCTAACAAGCGGGTACGAAATGGCCAATAAGCCAGAGATAAAAAAGAAAGAACGCACGGTGGAAAAGAAGGAGAAGAGAGTAAGAAAAAGAAAAAAAGAAATCTGAAAAGAAAGAGGAGGCAAAAAATATCAGCGAGCAACGGGATGATGGCTGGATACACGTAATCCGTGTACACGATACAATCCATTCAGCCGACAACAACACGCCAGGCCAACAGACGCTCACGAACTACCCCACACAAAGAAAGAATGAGCAGTCTCGTTAAACATCGAGACTACCCCCCTCACTCGTACATCGTAAATGAACGATATAACTCGAGAAACAAAGGGCAAGCCAAGAGAAAAACAGTGAATGGCAAGAACCGGCAACTAGCCCAACCCCAAACCCTAACCCAGGGAGGCCACGAAATCGCTAGTCTATTGAACTAGAACGAACAAACCTTTTTCATCGTTACATATGATGAAACAAACGAGACTAAACTTGGAAAAGAAAAGAAAACACCCAATAAAGGCAGGCTCCCTGATGAGGTCTAGCCTGTTGTGAAAGCTAGAGTAAACACAACGAAAAAGACCGAAACACCACGCACCTAACAAGGCTCGAGAAAGATGAAATAACAAGGGGAAATAAACAAAGGCCCAACTACTTTATAAGAGCTTCATCCTTGGAGATTCGAACTGGACATTTTTTCCAAGTCGGTTGCCCTGTGGACACTCACACAAACCCGACTTCCACGTTTGGTTGCTGGCCTGTTTGTGACGTCACTGCCCGACCGTTGTCCTTTAGCTTAAAATAGCTCTCGCGGAATTTCGCATTCAAAATGGCGCTGGTTTTGAAACATTCAGTTGACCGTATTTTCCGACCTTTTTGCCAAAATAAACGCATTACAACCTAATCGAGCCTGAAAAGTTTTAAACAAGTGAGTAATAGACTGTTTCTTCTCTTCGAACGTTAGTACGGATCTATATGTTGTTTTGAAACGATCTTTCTAGGCCCTTTAAGCCTGAACAGAAGAGGAAGAAGGATATGTTGTCCGGAGGTCTCTTTTTCCAGAGGGACACCCTTTACTTTTACACCGGTACAAGCAGGCATAAGCTCAGTTGTTGGTAACTTATAAATATTTTATAAAACACGAGTAATAGCACACCAGTCCTGGCATAATTTAAATCGGAAAACATTTCTCTGCACAGAGAACCGGCACAGACCAAAGCCAGGTAAAAGCTAAGTGGAATATAAAGCAGAATTATCAGACCGTGTGAATGGCCCTTGCCGATTCTATCCCAATTTAAATTAAACAGAAACTCAGCAGAACCCGATGCTGATCGGCAAACGTCATTAGGCCGGACGACGGAGTGTAGGTACATCAGCTTAGGCCTTGCGGAAAGGGACCACAGTTACAGACTAGCAGCCAAAGCTGGAAGACATCCTGGTGTCCAGACATGGCACGGCAAACCTCTGCTATCTCTTCCCACGTTCCTTTAAGACTGTTCATTTCGCTCTCGTGGTGTCTCGTTGCCTGTGCTCTGACCGAGACTAAAGTCAGCCAGCTGTTCGTGAAGCAGACGCTTTGTCCCGGAAAGGTGGTCAGTCTTGACCAGTGTCCGGTGTCCGGCAGCGCAGGAGTGGTGGGCGGGTGCTCGCTGCAGTGCGCGAAGCGGTCCGACTGCCTCAGCTTTCTGTGGGACCGTGTCCAGCATGTCTGCCGCCTGTGTACCCGGGTCGTGTCGGACGACTGCGTCACCAACACCCAGGACGAGATGGGGCTGGAAGCGTACGAAAAGGTGAGACATACAGTGTTAACCGTGGATGTAGTAGTGACTGTCAGTGACATATAAAAAAACCAGAGCAGAATACAGATTATAAAAAAACTTGATTGTGTCGTTGGGCAAATTTGTCTTTAGACAGGACAGTACAAACGAAATTGTTACATTACATCAACAGAAAACGAAGACTGACTTACAGACATTTCCCTCGTCTCTCCTTCAGTTGTCTTTGTTGAAGCCTTTCATTTTCACTTGCCACCCCCCCCCCTCTCACACACACATTATCGTCACCCTCACACATCCTAATTAAAAAACACACACACACACGCACGCACACGCACATAGAGAGAGAGAGAGAGAGAGAGAGAGAGAGAGAAGAAGAGAGGGAAAAGAAGAGAGAGAA
>JABMCL010003609.1:232500-245119 GCA_018857735.1 Alviniconcha marisindica | reverse complement strand
AAACCCCCCCCTTTTTTTCCCCCCCCCCCCCCCCCCCCTTCCCCCCTTCTCCCCGTCCCTAATAAGCCTTATGGTTTCTGTGGACGTTAAGCAACATGAGTTACTTACTTATATGCTTGGACTTCTGTTATACGTTCTCTACATGCACAAATATATATCTATTGCATAAAAATGAGAAGAAGAAAAAAGAAAAAAGAAAGAAAAGAAAAAGACAAAAAGAAAAAAAAAGAAGAAAAAAATGGAATAAAAGTTTCGAGCATGTCTTGGTTTTGAAACTTTTATTCCAAATTTTCGCCCATCGGAGGGCTTTGTCAAGGACTGCCCGGTCGGCTAGATTCCTACGACACGCTTGTTCTTTGTGTATTTGTATATTTGTGTGCATGCATGTATGTATATATTATGTTCGTTTTGTTGTCCATAAAGTTGATGTTCGCGACGTCACTTATGTAAATGTAGGGCCGTACTAATAAAGTAATATTATAAGTAATTTTGCTTGTTGCACGGCCCAGTTGTTCTGCTGTTAATGTATTCTTATATAAGAAATAAAATTAAAATTAAACCAATGTATATATTTTGTCAGTTTCAGAGAGAGAGAGAGAGAGAGAGAGAGAGAGAGAGACAGACAGAGACAGAGACAGACAGACAAATTTAAAAAAATTAAACCAATGTATATATTTTGTCAGTTTCAGAGAAAGAGAGAGAGAGAGAGAGAGAGAGACAGAGAGAGAGAGAGAGAGAGAGAGAGAGAGAGAGAGAGAGAGAGAAGAGAGACAGACAGACAGACAGACAGACAGACAGACAGACAGACAGACAGACACAGAGACAGAAAGACAGAGACAGAGAGAAACAGAGAGAGAGTTCCCTTCTCTTGCATTTTATCGTCCCGTCAGAAGTGAGATCCCTTCTCTTGCATAATATATATATTATATAGTTCTTGCATAATATTGGTTAAATAATACATAGTTCATTCGTGTGTGTGTGTGTGTGTGTGTGTGTGTGTGTGTGTGTGTGTGTGTGTGTGTGTGTGTGTGTGTGAGAAGAGAGAGAGAGAGAGAGAGAGAGAGAGAGAGAGAGAGAGAGAGAGAGAGAGAGAGAGAGAGTGTGTGTGTTAATTTTTATACCACAAGAGAGTTAATTTCACTTGCATACCTTTGGTTAGTTCATTCGTTATATATAAAAACACCAAGTTCATTTCTTTTGCTTAACATTGGCTATATAACATTATAGTTAATTCGTTAATTATTAAAAATTTTTTATCGTCTCTTGCATACTATCGGTAATAATATATAGTTCAATCATTATACATCAGAAGTAAGATCCCTTCACATAATACTGGTATACATTCTTTTATTTTTTTAATTATCACGGTGGCAAATTAAATCTCAGCAAAAACGTTAGAGTCTCATCTCTTAATTTTGACTTCTGGTTTGAACAAAAGTTTATTCAGAACAGAATAAAGATAATAAATCGTTATGTGTTCATCAACAAGCTTTCTGCTTTCGGCAATGAGCTCATTTGGACTTTTGTTTCGATGTAATTCGTTTTTATTTGTGTTTACTCTCTCTCTCTCTCTCTCTCTCTCTCTCTCTCTCTCTCTCTCTCTCTCTCTCTCTCTCTCTCTCTGTGTCTCGGTCTCTCTATTTCCCTCTGTCTGTCTGTCTCTCTTACACTCTCTCTCTCTTTCTCTCTATCTGCTTCTGTCTCTCTTACTCCCTCTCTGTCTCTCTTACTTTCTCTCTCCTTCCAATTCTCAGGTTTGTTGGCTTGTTTGATTGTTTGTTTGTTTATCGATCTTATTCGAAGGTCATTCAACGCAGATCCAGGGGTTCAGTGAGTTTGGTTCATGGAGACAAAGACGTGATTATGTTACTGGGTCACTCAGCGCCGTGTGCACGTGCAAAGGCCAAGTTGGCATCACATGATGTGCACAAAGAAAACTATTTTTCTTTCCCCCCATAACAAGCAGAAGCAGAATGAGGCCCACAGCGCTTGAGTACATAGCCTAGTCAACAATCAAGGGAGTTAATTAGCTCTCGAAAGACGTCACGCGGACAGTATCAACAAAGCCCAAGGTGCCTACGGGTACATCTCACCTGTCATGTGAGTAAATGGGCCAACAAGGACGCCTACATAATTGTACTCCGCCAAGGTTACATCCTCAAGTTTTGATTTCCATCAGTAGCTTCTTCAAGTTTTGATTTCCATCAGTAGCAATTCAGGTAGTAACAGGCCTTCTAAAAAAATTCTCTTTTTTTAAACTAAGAAAAGAAGAGAAAAAAAGAAGTAAAAACGAAGGATGAAAGGAAGAAGTAATAATGATGATAATAATAATATTAATAACAGTAATAATAAAAGCACTACAATATTAATAATAATAATAAACAGTAAATAAATAACTTCGTGTGTTACTTGCTTACTTACTGTCTGTCAGCACTAACATTTGAAACAAAAACAAATAAATATGGAGACAAACGAGGTGATTAAAAAACATTGTAAGGGTGCCCACCGGGTAACCGACTTAGAAATAAATCAAATCTCTAAGGATGAAGTTCCTTTTCTAAGTCGGTTTATCCTGTGGGCATCCATACAAACAAAAAACAAAAACAGAGAGAAAGAGACACACACACAGAGTTGGGGGGTGGGGGGGGGGGGGTTAACAACAACATACAAAAACAAACAAAAACGTGTAGATAGAACAATTTAAAAAAACAAGCGCTTTCGACACATAGTCTTCATCTAATGCAACAAGAGAGAAAATAAAAAAAGAAGAAGGAAGTAAAGAAGAAGACAGACAAGGAGTTGAAGTAACACAATGTTAAAGATCTAAACGTAGATTTAAAACGACGAGAGAGAGAGTGAGAGACAGAGACAGAGAGACAGAGACGGAGAAAGAGAGAGAGAGAGAGAGAGAGAGAGAGAGAGAGAGAAACAAGCAAACAAACAAAACAAAAACAAACAAAAAACCGTGGTTTACCTTTGCGAATAACGGAGTTCTGATCTGCTGCGAGGTAGCTGGTGTCATCCATGGGGGGCTGAAAACAGAACAGGAGAGGTCAGAAAGGCCAGTAACTCTACGCAGCACCGACAAAGCCACACAGTAAAGCCAAGGGCTAACTCACACATACATGTCTCATAATTTATGACTGGGGTGGACGGGGAAGGAGGGAGGGCGGGTGAATGGGGTGAGGAGGATGCACGCTGAATATTATGCACGATTTTGTGTGTGTGTTTTCTTTTCTTTTCTTTTTCTAACTACAAAGTATGTTTACCGCGTGTGCCTGTACGTGTGATAAGCGTTTCGAAGAAGAAAAAGAAAATCACTAATGAATGTTTTAATCTAACATTCTGTTTCCGCTACGGCATAACGCCGTAGGCCAACGACGCAGCGCAAGAGAACAGACACTCTCTAATATATGTGGACACGTGAGAAAAGAATGCACTGCACACACACACACACACACACACACACACACACACACACACACACACACACACACACACACCACCCGCACTCACACACTCACAACACACTCGTACAAACACGCGCGTGCGCGCGCACGTACGCACACACACACACACCATACAGACACCACACAACAACACCCCTCACCCCCGACCCCCACACAGAGCTCACCCCCGACCCACACACAGAGCAATGCACACACACACACACACACACACCCCACCATACCACACTCACCACACACAACAACAACACCCACCTCCCACCACACAGAGCAGTGCACACACTCACACACACAACAAGTGCACCCCACCCCCCCACCCCCCCCACACACACCACACAGAGCAGTGCTCGCCGACACTGCGCCACAAAGAAGTCTGCCACCACACTCCTAAGGGTCAGGCCACACGACAGGACCGCGAGAGCAATGGAGCCGCGAGGATCAAAGAGAGCGACGGCTGACACGATCGGCACCATAAACAGCGAGAGGTATGTACATCTCTCGGCGCCATTCATCTGCCTGGACAGGTGACGAACAGGTCGTGAACAGAGGACTCCAAGTCCAGCACGTGCAAACGTGGCGGCTCGGACGAGGTCACAGGCATTTTGACAACGGTTGGGAGTTTTGTTGTTGCTGTTTTGTTTAGTTTGTGTTTTATTTGGCTCTCTCTCTCTCTCTCTCTCTCTCTCTCTCTCTCTCTCTCTCTCTCTCTCTCTCTCTCTCTGTGCGTGTGTGTTGCTGTGAATATTTTGTTGGTTTCTTGTTGTTGTTTTTACTGATCTCTCTCTCTCTCTCTCTCTCTCTCTCTCTCTCTCTCTCTCTCTATATATATATATATATATATATATATATATATATATATATATATATATATCTATATCACTAATGAAGAGATACAGGCAGGCCGGCAGACAGACTAACAGACTGATCATTTATAAAGCGCACAACAACAACAACACACACAAAAACACAAACAAAAGGACGTTTAGCGTGTGTATGTGATCTTGCGTGCGTGTACAGGACCTTTCAGAGCGGCATTTGAGATAGCACAGGACGCTAAACTGGTGTAACAATAACTAGGATCCAAAGTAGGTGTCTCCCGCCCTGCCCCCCACCCCCCACACCCACCCCCTCCCCCGGTCCACCCCACCTCAAGCCCTATCTACCCTTAGCTCCCATGCAGTCCGGATGGAGACACCGAGTACAGACCGATCGTTTGCGCGCATCAGGAAACCAAACGTCGTGCCTGTCTGCGGATCTCGCTAAAGATAAAGCGTTTTCTCGCGTCGAGCAGATTGGGGTCACGTGAGAGTCATGTGGTCTGACGTACTTCTTCCGAAAGAGGGGGGAGGAGGGGGGTGATCGATGAAAGAAGTGGCCCGCATCGATAAGCTAAAGGGTGCACGGCTCGCGCGCTTAGCTTAGCGCACGTGCATTATTTAAGAAAGAAAAAGAAAAAAAGAAAAAAAAGAAAAAGAAAAAAAAAACCTCTGCCAAAGCCCTTGGCATACGACTCAACGTGTCCTCGGTACACCGTACCCGCACTCAATAAGTATCGCCAATGAAGCGAGAACGTTTTGTCATAACAGTTGTCGCTCCTGTGCGGACAAAATATTGGGGAGGCCAGGCTTTTCTTGTGGGCCGGGCGAGCCAATATTGACAGAGTACACACCGAGCCCGATCTGTTGTGCCCTCGAAAACCAAAGCAAGGGTTTTTAGTTTCAAAACGGTCCCGGAGCGCTTCGTTGACAGAACCCCAAAATACAAGGGGGGGGGGGGGGGGGGGGGAGGAGGGAGGGGGGGGACACGAGAGAGAGAGAGAGAGACGTGGTAGTGGTGGTGGAGGGAGAGAGAGAGACAGACAAATACTGAGAGACAGAGACAGATAGAAAGAGAGACAGATACTGAGAGACAGAGACAGATAGAAAGAGAGACAGACAGAGATGGCAGAGGGAGACAGATGATAGCGGTGGAAGAGAGAGAGAGAGAGAGAGAGAGAGAGAGAGAGAGAGAGAGAGAGAGAGAGAGAGAGAGAGAGAGAGAGATGATGATGATGATGATGATGATAGTGGTGGTGGAAGAGAAAGACAGAGAGAGACAAAGACAGAGACAGACAGACAGACAGAGCAGAGACAGCGAGACAGAGAGAGAGAGAGAGAGAGAGAAGACAGAAGAGAGAGGAGAGAGAGAGAGAGATGATGAGAGAGAGAGATGATAGGGATGAGAGAGAAGACAGAGAGAGACAAAGACAGAGACAGACAGACAGACAGGCAGGCAGAGACAGTGACAGAGAGAGCGAGAGCGAGAGAGAGAGAGAGAGAGAGAGAGAGAGACAGAGAGAGAGACAGAGACAGAGAGACAGAGACAGAGATAGAGTGGTGGCACAGAGAGAGAGAGAGAGAGTGGTGGTAGTGGTGGTGGAAGGATAAACCGATTCGCGGCCAATCGCACGATATTGCACCGAGACGGGGAGGAGTATTTGCTCAGGCAGGTGTCAAGGCAGGAAAGACGTCGTTCATAATTCATCCCGTGTCCACACACACGGCGCGTCACGGGAGAGCGAACTCGGGGTGCAAGGCCGCTTTCGGATGATTCTCCATCGTGTCACGTCGAGTATTCGTCCGCTGGTTTAAAAAAATATATTTTAAAAATCGTTGTTGTTTTTTCTTTTCGTTTGTCTGTTTATTTATTTTTTAAATATATTTTTTGTTGTATTTTATTGTTATTTTGTTTCTTTTTGTTTTTTGTTTTGGTGTGTGTGTGTGTGTGTGTGTGTGTGTGTGTGTGTGTGTGTGTGTGTATGTGCGCGCGCGCGCGTGTGTGTGAGTGTGTGCGCGCGAGTGCGCGCGGTAGCCTGCCTGCGTGTGTGTGTGTGTGTGTGTGTGTGTGTGTGTGTGTGTATGTGTGCGTTGGTGTGCGTTTTTTTGTTTGTTTGTTTTTTACCGTGAAGAACATCGGGTGTCACCGGGTGCTTCTTTCACTTACGCTTTATTGATCCGTATCGTTACTTCTTCATTTATGCATAACATCAGAGTCCAGCTGTACAAAACGGTGCGCGACTCAATCAGTGGGGAAAACTCCAAAGCCATGCCTTCACATTAATCGTCATTATCGTCACCAGTATCGTCATCGTCACTAGCATCAACATCATCATCATCACCATCATCATCAGCACAACACGCAGCCCCACCATCAGCAGCAGCATCCAGCGGCAGCCGATACTGGTCTGAGCCGATACCGAATCACTCCGGTGGTGACGTGGTATAACGCAGATATAACGCAGACTAACCAAACGGATGACTGCATTTTCCATTAGGAGTGGCCAGTCAGTTGGTTAGTTAGTTAGTTGGAGCTTGAAGCATCAGCTAATTAAATTTGAGGATGTACCTCCGGTGGAGTTCAAGTGCGGCCTTGTATTTACTCGCATGCCAGGTGAGAGTCACCGCAGGCGACTCAGGTCTTCGTTGTCGTGTTCGTGTGACGTATTTCGAAAGCTAGTTAACTCCCTTGCGTGTAGATTCATGACTAAGTAAGTAACTGGCTGGTCCTGATGGATGACGAGTTAGTTAGGGATTGGATGTTAACCTCCCGGTAACCGCAAAGGGTCACCTCAGGACGATCATCAAAGTTTGTGAAGAGCAAATGCTCATTTCAAAACTCCTCTCGTGCGATAACTATTTGTGTAAACCCTTTCTCAGGTCAAATCGACCAAATCAATCCCTACACAATGATAGAACAAAACATACACACACGAACGTCTAACACAAATGTAAGCCCTTCAATATTTCCCTGGTAAAAAAATAAAAAAAGAAGTTTTAAACACGCGCTAGTATCGTCGACCATTCCGTCTAATTTATCGACATCAGGTTTAATTTTTTTTCTAATTTATGGGCAGAAAGATGTTTGATAACAAATTTAGTGTATGTTAATATTGTGAGTTTTGACCTTAAAACACACACACACACACACAAACCAACAAAAACTTTAGTATGAAAATGTACGCGCCTAGGGCTCATTTGAGGAAGGGCGCTCTAAGACCCCATTATTATTATTATTATTATTATTAAAGACGAAGACGGACAAGCCTCGCAACTAAAATATTAAAGCATATATATAATATTATAATAATTAAAGTATTTATAAAGCACAAAATCTTGTCCGTAGAGACCATTCTAAGCCGTAGACCCCACACACACACACACACACACACACACACACGCGCGCGCGCGCGCGCGCGCTGACTATACACAACTTAAAACGGACAGCAGATAGACTTGAGACGGATGAAGATATTTATATATGGTATCGTTGACAGTTCCCTCAGACAGACTAAAGATTATTTTTTAAATTTAAAACTAAGATATTTAAACAAAAACAAAACAAACAAAAAACAAAAATTAAGAAAAAGTATGGACAGAAGGACGGAGACGGACATGTTTAACGGCGTGTGAAACGTGGGGCCCGGAGCAAATTGTTAGTTGGTTGGTTGGTGCTTTGAGGACGGTCAACCACACAGGGTTACAGAGGGTTGGTTGGTTGGTGCTTTGAGGACGGTCAACCACACAGGGTTACATGAGGGTTGGTTGGTTGGTGCTTTGAGGACGGTCAACCACACAGGGTTACATGAGGGTTGGTTGGTTGGTGCTTTGAGGACGGTCAACCACACAGGGTTACATGAGGGTTGGTTGGTTGGTGCTTTGAGGACGGTCAACCACACAGGGTTACAGAGGGTTGGTTGGTTGGTGCTTTGAGGACGGTCAACCACACAGGGTTACATGAGGGTTGGTTGGTTGGTGCTTTGAGGACGGTCAACCACACAGGGTTACATGAGGGTTGGTTGGTTGGTGCTTTGAGCCCAGTCAACCACATAGGGTTAGTTTGTTGTTGTTGTTGTTGTTGTTTTGTTTTTTTGTAATACTTTATGTAAATTTTTTGGTAGGACTATGCTCTGCATGTGTATAGAATATCATATTTAGGCTAATATGTATCATGTGAGCGCTCATAGCGTTGATGAGCGCATGATAAATGTACATTATTATTATTATTATTATTAGTTGGATCAGGGCTAACCTGCAGCACGGTGGCAGCTGAAACTACCAGCGGCAGGCCACCGCCGTTCGGAAGATCACCAGCAGCGCCGAGCTGATCCCGCGCTAGCTCCGACCGAAAGCTCTGAAAGGACGGTGTGAACGTTGGGACACCCCGTATTGTCCCCCGTCCCCGTCCACCCGCCATTCTTTCCCCTTAAATTGCGCCCCTTTATCAACACACCGTTCCAGTGCTCCCCCTTTGCTTACCTTCCAAACGAGGCTGACAAAGGGAGGTAATGTAGGTAAACACGGGGCGCTTCCTCCGCGGGGGTGGGGGCTGGGGGTGGTGGAGGGGGTAGGGATTAGACGCGGAGGTTTTCCGAGGTCCCCCTGCTGCGGAGGCTGTGTAGGCCAGGTTAAAATTGTGTCTTGAAACTCAGGCGTGAAATGTCTTCTTTTTTTTTTTTCTTTTTTTTTCTTTTTTTTTTTTTTGAATTTGTTTATAACTCTCCCGTCTTCTTTCCCCAAAACACATCCCCTTGCAAATCCTCAGATTTTTCTTTTGTTTTCTTTTTCTTTTTAAAGTTCTGCTTCGTGTTTTCTCAAAACGTACACGCATTGAAGAGTGTTCGGGTGGAAATCCCTCCCACGCAGACACGCTCACACACACACGCACACCCCCACCCCTGGTTAAATGCACTCAGTCACACTACTTTTGGGTTATGCCGTCTCACTTATTAAATGCCCGTCCCTAATAAGCCTTATGGTTTCTGTGGACGTTAAGCACCATGTTTACTTCACTTATTAACTCTCGGAGAAGCTGCTCGAACTTATTTATTTATGCAGTCCATTTGCATAACCCGTCAACAACAAAAAAGATTTAAAAAATAAAATTAAAAAAAGAAGGAAAAAAAGATTTAAAAAAGAGAAGATGATGATAATGATGATGATGATGAAGAAGAAAAAAAGAAGTATTCAGTTTGGGTGTGCATGATGACAAAAGTACAGCTACACAAAACTGCTCCCCCCGAAATACAACAAGACTTCATAATTATGTAGCAATTTTCAGCGAGGCGATGGATTAAAACACAAGATGCAGAATAAAATACAGGTGGACGTCCTGGGCTTTTTCTTCCCTGATAGTATACGGTCTCTGTGGACGTCAAGCGACGTTTGAACTCGAATTCGCCACAGAGCTCAGGAGCTGTGTGAACGTCGAGGTGGACGTCCTGGGCGTTTTCTTCCCTAATAGCCCAACGGTCTCTGTGGAAGTTAAGCGACGTTTGAAGAAGTCTTAGTACTTCCTGTTCCCCTACAACGCTTGAAACATAAAGTTGCGGAGTACACGAGTTACTGACTCTGCACTTGTGAGTTCCCCGCCATCTGAATATCTATTGCTCTGGTGGTGGTTCACTTTTTGGAGTGTCCGAAAACGTCTGGAGCGACCGAACTAACGTATAATGTGTTTGAAACACGTATATAAATGCATTTGGTTCTTCCAAGCACTGGACAAGACAAAAAAACAAAAAACAAAAACAACAGCCAACTGGTTTAGCTCTCCATCTCATTTTTCGTTGCTTTTCACCGTGTAACTGTTGTTACAAAACGACACTTAATGTCGTTTTGTAGATTAATTAATAAAGGGGATTACCACGAAAATTCGCATGTTGTGTTTTGTCCTAAATAATAGCGTTCTTTTGGGGCGTTTTATGTGTTTGGATCTTGTTTTAGAAGCCTAGCAGTCATTCTTGTTTCAGATTAACGTATATGTACCCTACCCCACAATCCCTCCGTCCCTAATAAACCGTAAGAGGTTTCTGTGGACCTTAAGCAGTCAAAGCATCACCCCCTAGTACACCCGCAACAAAGGTCGTTCCGAGAGGTTGGGGAGGAAGGGAAGGTGGGGGGGGGGGGAGGGAAGGGACAATGACATCTTTCGGCCCCGGCTTATTAAGGTGTTAAAGTGTGGAGACAGGTTAAATCCAATCATGGACAGACACGTTAGTGCTTGGTTGCGGCCACTTTTTGCCCCGAAATGGCTCTTTAATGGATTGCACTCTCCTCGCTCTCCCCCCCCCCCCCTTTTTTCTTTCTTTCTCCACGTCCTGTGTGCAGTTTGATTTTGTACTCTCCGACACTGCGAGTGCCGCCTACCTATTCACAACGTTTTTCACGTGCCGTGCGTCGATGCGAGGGCGCTTCCATGTGCGGCCTTGGCTGATTGAGTCTAGTGGTATTGCATCGAGTTCTTTCACGCTTTCGCTCTCTCTCTCTCTCTCTCTCTCTCACACACACACACACATACACACATCACACCTCACTACACACCTCCCACACATCCCCCCCACACACACACACACACACACATACAGAGAGAGAGAGAGAGAGAGAGAGAGAGAGAGAGAGAGAGAGAGAGAAAACAAAAATGATACCTCATACGTCCGAACAATCCTTTCTAATACTAACAAATAATAAGTCATCAACAACAAAAATTAAGACTTTGGAGAAACCCGATCTGCAACTCAACCCTCGTCCGTGGATGGATGACTAAAAAGCCGGTCTGGAATCAATACCAGCACAGATGAGTTTGGAAAAGAAAGTGGTCATTGTGTCTTGTTCGGCGTCATAATTTCACTCACTTGCAATACCATTGGCCATCCGTTTTTCCCCCTGTCCTCATTCATTATCGCCGGGGTCTTGCCAGGCTCCGTGCCTCCCTCCCTCCCTCCCTCTCCCTCCTCTCTGGGCGCTGAGCAAACAGACGTATCAATGCTCGTCGCGTACAGATCAATAGAGCAGGCCAGCCGTGAAAGGCTCTCTCTTTCTCTCTCTTTCTCTCTTCTTCTTCTCCCCCCCCCCCTCTCTCTCTCTCTCTCTCTCGCTGTTCGCTGTCTTTCTCTCTCTGCCTCTCTCTTTCTCTCTCTGCCCTCACCCCTCTCACTCTCTGCGCCCCCCCCATCTCTCTCTCTCTGCCGCTTCTCTCTTTCTATCTCTGCCTCCATCTATCTTCCATCTCCCTCTCTCTCTTTCTCTCTTCTTCTTCTGCCCCCCCCCTCTCCTCTCTCTCTCTCTGCTCGCTGTCTTTCTCTCTCTGCCTCTCTCTTTCTCTCTCTGCCCTCACCCCTCTCTCTCTGCCCCCCCCCCAATCTCTCTCTCTCGCCGCTTCTCTCTTTCTATCTCTGCCTCCATCTATCTTCCATCTCCCTCTCTCTCCCTGCCTCTCTCTGTGCCTCTCTGCCTCTCCACCCTCTCTCTCTGCCCTCTCTCCCTGCCCTCTCTCCCTCTCTCTCTCCTCTCTCTCCCTGCCCTCCTCTCCTCTCCTCTCCTCTCTCTCCCTCTCTCTCTGCCCTCTCTCCCTCTCTCTCTCTGCCTGCGTCTCCACCCCCCCCCTCCCCCCTCTGCGTCTCTGAGAGTCTCTCTCTCTGTTTCTGTTTGTCTGTCTGTTTGTCTGTCTCTCACTCTCTCTGCTTCCGTCTCCACCCCTCTCTCTTTGCCTCTATGTGTGTATGTGAGACTGACGGGACGTTAAAATCCCATGGCTAAATCACTCACACTCTCTCTCTCTCTCTCTCTCTCTCTCTCTCTCTCTCTCTCCTCTCTCTCTCTCTCTCTCTCCGAGGTCGCTTATCCTGCGCTAGCTCCGACCGCAATGCAGGACTGGCTGTTAGATAGGTCCAAATGGACCTAACGCTACTATCCTTGAGTATTAAAGTTTTCGAGTTCGAGTTCTCTCTCTCTCTCTCTCTCTCTCTCTCTCTCTCTCTCTCTCTCTCTCTCTCTCTCTCTCTCTCTCTCTCTCTCTCTCTCTCTCTCTCTCTCTCTCTTTCTCTCTCTCTCCCTCTCATTTGTTCAACCATCGAAACAACTTGAAGTCGTTCAAGTCCACGTGAACCCAAGGTCCACAAGGTCCGTTAACACCTCCGCGAAACAAACAGAAGACTCGACGAAGGTCATACTGACTCGACTCCACGGCACCGCCAAGCGTGAAGCGAAGCGAACGAACGACGCGTGACCATCGGTGACCTTTTAGGACCGTGTCTTGGAGATGGACCGGACTATTATCACAATATCTATCTAACTAAACGACAACACTGCGTAGATCTAGATACAAAGTTTCGTTCATTT
>JABMCL010003609.1:222500-227500 GCA_018857735.1 Alviniconcha marisindica | reverse complement strand
GAGACGTGTAGGCTCCACAACGGTACATTTCCGCACCTAATCGGGCCCGAAGCTGCGCTAATTGGGGTCTGCGGGCCACATCAAAGTGCGGGCGACGACGACGACAAAGACGTCCCCGAGTTCAGCCCGGCCCCCGCGCCCGTCCGGCCCTGCCTGACCCCTGACCCAAGCCTCCACCCCCACCCCCACCCCCACCCCCCCCAACCCCCACCCCACCTCACCCCACACACACCCCTGCCCCGGATGATTATCGGGCCAGTGTCGCGCGGGGCTCGGGCCCCTGCTGGGCCCCTGTTGGGCCCGTCGTTTGTCGCGCCTTTCAGCCCCATCCTCCAGACTCAATGCCCAGTTCCGTGAAGAGGGCCGGGGCTCGAGGAGCACAAACAACTCCTCCTCGAAGAAGCTGCTGGGAGGAGGAATAGGGGGGGGGGGGGATGAGGGGGAAAGGGGTGTGGGGGGGGGTTACAGTGATGGTAGTACAGTAGCGGGCGACGCGGTGCCGGCTCCTCGATCTCGCACTTCTCTAGCGGCGAGTAAAACTACTTCTTCGTAACCTCTGCTCCTCTCTTCAGACAGTCGCTTTTCGAGTTACTTTTGGTGTATAGCTCTCTCTCCTCGGTCTATTGAGGGTCGGAGGTGGGTGGGGGTTCTGGGGGAGAGTCTCCACGGAATATGTGGTGGTGGCGGGGGGGGTTGAGATAGCTGGAGGAGGAAATGGGAGGAATGGATACCACGGTGGTTGCCGTCTTGAGGAGAGAGCACTAGAAGGGCTGTGACGAGACGTGGGTCATGGGGCTGTTACCACTGCTGCCACCGCCGCTGTTACGGCTCGCGTGCAGGACACCCCTCGCAACCGCCGGTCCTGTTCAGACGACGACGGCACTCCAGCCAGACCGCTGTTTTGCCAACAATGACCAGCCAGCAGCGTCCTCTCCAGCGAAGGTCCGAGACCCGTGCAGATGCGGCAATGGGCCAGAGCCGCAGCCAGAGCCAGGGCCAGGGCCAGAGCCGAGCGTGGGCCAAGGCAAGCACTTGATTAAAACCGCCGCCGACACACGAGTCTCGATGACTCGTTGACCGCGCTCGACGTCAGAAAGCCCGCAGAAGCACCCCGGAGGAGGAGACAGCTCCCTCTCGTGGCTTGGCGGAGAGGACATGGAGATGGAGGAGGAGATGGAGATGGGGATGGGGACGGACACCCGGCCACCACAGACTGGCGGGAGGAGGAGCTGGACGACTCGGACAGCGAAGAGCCGGGGGGAGGGAAGGGAGGGAAGGACAGGGGGTATTGGGGAGCGTTGGTGAGAGGGGTGGGGGGTGGGGAGGGGTGGGGTTATCCGTCGTCATCTTTGATATGGGAGAAGTAACTGGCTGGCTAACAAGAAGATGATGTTTTGGGGCTTTTCGTATTGCTACTTCAGTGAAGGAGGGAGGGAGGGAGGGAGGGAGAGAGAGGAGAGAGAGAGAGAGAGAGAGAGAGAGAGAGAGAGAGAGAGAGAGAGAGAGAGAGAGAGAAAACAAAGAGGTGAATCGAACTCGAAAACTTTATTTTCCAAGGATTGTAGTTCATTTAGACCTTCTCCATCTCCATGTTCATTGGTTCATTTAGACCTGTCTAACAACTAGTAGCACAGAGAGAGAGAGACAGACAGACAGAGAGACAGACAGACAGAGACAGACAGACAGAAGAGAGAGAGAGAGAAGGAAAAAGCAGAAGAAGAAAAAGAAGAAAGGGAAAAAAAGGCAGAAATTTACAGGGGAATCCGCTGGTTCAATTGCAAAGATGTTTGGCGTTATTTTCAATTAACCGCGACACTACGGGCTTGGGCTGACCCGGTTTCTTCCAATAACCACTCAGTTCGCCTGCTGAACTCCAGGGAGAAGAAGCAGTCGTAGCAGAAGAAAAAAGGACAAGAAGAACTGTTCGATTTCTACGGAGAAGTTTTGTTTCTTTTGTGCTTGCACTGTATGATTTTTGTGTGTGCTCCATTTCGTCAGGTGTGTGTGTGTGGGTGGGTGGGTGCGTGCGTGCGTGCGTGCGTGCGTTTTACGTCTACCTTGTTATCATACCCACGTTTTTGTTTTTGTTGTTTTTCTGTTTGTTGTTAGTTTATATATATATATATATATATATATATATATATATATATATATATATATGTTCGCACTGTGCGATAAGCTGCAATGGTGACTCATCCCATTGACGCAAATGGACAGAACTGTCGACCTGTCCTAATGTTATAATTCCGTTCAAGTTACAAAGCACACAGCCGCACGTCGTGTTTCTACACCGACAACAATCTTCACTAACACGTCGTGTTTCTGCACCAACAACGATCTTCACTAGCACGTCGTGTTTCTACACCAACAACGATTTTCACTAACACGTCGTGTCTCTACACCAACAACGATTTTCACTAACACGTCGTGCTTCTACACCAACAACGAGCTTCACCCTACACGGAACGCACGTGAAACCCGGGAAGCCTCAGCGGTCAGGCAGACAAGGGCTGAAGCCTGCTGCCACAGTTCCCGACACCTCTCACCTGTGTTCACGCCACGCCCGCCACCGAAGCCACCTCCCTTCCCTCCCCTACCCCTCCCCTTCTCTTCCCTTCAGTCCTTCCTCCCTAGCCCTCCACCACCTTCTCTCTCTCCCTTGGCTTCGGCGTCGCTGCTAGTGAGATCCTGTCGCTTTCGAGATTTGCGGCTCTCGATTCGTCTCGTTCTCTCGCTCCCTTGTCTGGCCGTGTCTGGCTGTCTGCTCTGTGCTCGGATGCTGCGGCGCCGCATCAGTCCCTACAATATTAATCAGGACTGGCCGCTGGAAGATGAGTCACGTGACCAGAAAGAGGGGTGTGGGAGGGTGTGTGTGTGTGTGTGGGGGGGGGGGTTGGAGAGAAAAAGGTTTGGTCTTTTTTCTCTCTTCGGCTTTCAGGCTTCCTGTTGTTGTTGTTGTTTTGTTCTTTTTTTTTTGCCATATGGGAGAGAGAGAGAGAGAGAGAGAGAGAGAGAGAGAGAGAGAGAGAGAGAGATGTGTGTGAGAGAGAGGGTGAGGTGGGTGGGGAGGGTTATACAGGCGGCGAGGGTCGGGGGTGGGGTGGGGGGGGGGGGAGGGGGAGGACATTCCCAGTTAATGACAGCAACACAGAACCCACACACGTCCGCCACGAACCAAAATATTATTGCCTTTTTTCTCAAGGAACAAACACCACACCTATAACTTAACACCATAACAATCAGACATTCTAACGCTAAGGTGTGTGTGGGGGGGGGGGGGGGGGGGCGTTGGAGGGGGAGGAGGGGGGTCACCTATCGCTTGTGTCTTCGTTGAGAGGATGAGAAATAGAAATGGCCATCGACAATCAGATCAACATTGGAACTGTTTTGTTTCCAAGACAACGATAGGCAAACTTCTGAGAGAAGGGGTGGATAGGCAGCTCATAGTTATGGGCTTTCGCGACCTCGGAGATTCCACCTTGTCCTGACCTGACCTGAACTGAGCTAAGCTGAACAAGCGCACGTCAAAGAGGCAATTTTTATGTGATATGCACAGTTACGTCCGTTGGATTTCTCACGTAGTTATTTATAAATGACTTATCAAGTTACCCGGATGCTTGATGTCTGCTTGATGCTTGATGTCTGCTGTTGCTGTAATTTAATGATGCTTTGTGACTGGCGTGAATGTATGAGTGCACTTGGCACCACACACAAAAAACAAAACATTCCTAGTGCAACTGTATCGACACTTGGCAAAACAGTTATGTTGTATTGTATTGTATTGCGGGACGTTAAGCGTGAGACAGGAACGACAGGTACTCGACGCGGTTGGCGTGCATGCGGTTGGCGTGCATGCCGGGACCGCCGATCCCGTTCGCTGCACGGGCTAAAGGAAAGGTCAAATGATGACGGCCTCATCTCCCGCCAAAGCCTGTGTGGGCCTGGCCCCTAGACTGAGAAGGCATTGCTGCCCCCTAGTTCATAATAACGATAACAACAGTCGATTTATACAGCGTGGCATCTCACGTAGTGTGTGTGACCTATCCAAGTTCATAATAACGATAACAACAGTCGATTTATACAGCGTGGCATCTCACGTAGTGTGACCTATCCAAGTTCGTAGTAACGATAACAACAGTCGATTTCTGTAGCGTGGCATCTCATGTGAGCTCTGTTTTTCAATGTTGCTTTACATCCACAGAGACCGTAAGGCCCCTAGAGAAGGCATTGCTGCCCCTCGTTCATAATAACGATAAAAACAGTCGATTTATACAGCGTGGCATCTCGACGTAGTGTGACCTATCCAAGCTGATAATAACGATAACAACGGTCGATTTCTATAGCGTGGCGTCTCATGTGAGCTCTGGTTTTCAGTGTCGCTTTACGTCCACAGAGACCGTAAGGACTATTAACGACGGGGAGCCCGGGACATCCACCTCGACTGTCACACAGCTCCTGAGCTCTGAGCCCGCACAGCACCACGAGGTATATATATATATAGAGAGAGAGAGAGAGAGAGAGAGAGAGAGAGAGAGAGAGAGAGAGAGAGAGAGAGAGACGACAAGGCTTTTTTTTTCTCCAGCAAATTCGTAGATAAGAAGTCACAGGGCCTAAGCAAGGTAATGTAAGCTCAAAATTTAGGACCGGCAATGTCAGAGCTGACAGCGACAGACAAACACAGACATAGGAATCGAGAGACAGAAGACAGACGGACAGAGACAGAGAGGGACAAAGACGAAAATAGAGAAGAGTCAAAAAAGCATTCAGCAGAAGTTCCCACCACGTTCAGAAACATCGGCGAAAATGGGCCAGGTTCTCCGTGACCTAATTTCCAACGTTCGGGAGTTCTTCTTGCTTCGCTTGACGGATGGAGATGGATGTGTTTTTTGTTGTGATGTTTGTGTGGATGGGGCGGGAGGGTAGGGGTTGGGGCGGGGAGGCGGGGGCGGGGGGGGCAAATCCGGTCAGGGCAAAGGGGACAGATCTGGGACAAACACAGC
>JABMCL010003609.1:202500-217500 GCA_018857735.1 Alviniconcha marisindica | reverse complement strand
GGACATTAAGCATCACTTCATCATCATCATCAGAATAAAAGGATGCTGTTTCAGTGTAAGATGTAGGACCTCAAGATGGGACACAACTGAGAAAACTCTCACGAGGTTATCGTCTTTAAAAAAAGTTATTTTCCAAGAACCATGGCTGTACTTTTCGTTTTGGTTTAAACCAGAATTTATTCTTTATCTCTTTTGTTTTCAGATCCATTGCTCTGTGTGTGTGTTTCACCAGCTGCATGATCCTGCCAGTGAGGGCCCAGTTGAAGTTGTAGGATTTCCCCGCATTTAAAAAAATAAATCCACGCCACCAAATGTTCATCATCCTTCAAATACGAGTACCAGTTGCGCACATTTAAAGACAGGGAAAGAAGCAGAATTCTTTCATTGCCGCTCTTCTACTCGCGACATAGGCTATTTTTTTCTTCTTCTTTTTTTCATGCCGATCATGAGCCCAAAGTCTGGCAACCAATTTAATCATTCAATATTTTCAGTGAGAAAAAAATCCGAAAACTACCGAATAAGCTTATCAAAACTCCAACGGATTAAACACAATATTTCAAAAACTAATTATTTCTTGAAGGCTGACCACAGGTCGTACCTGAACTTTTCTTCCTCCTCTCATCTTAACTCGAGGAACCAAAATAATTATTAAAACAAAAAGTAGTTTGTTCAAAGCTAACCTCAACTGACATACAAGCCGTATATATATATATATATATATATTCATTTTCTTATCCTAGTTCCCTTTGTCCTGTCTGATTGAAATTCAGCATGTTTCTTTTTCTTCTTCTTCTTTTTTTTTCTTTCTTTTTTTCTTTTTTCTTCTTGTTGTTTAAAAAAAAGTTTTCAATAATCAAAACAAATTGTTAAATAACGACCTCCACTGACACGCCACACAAAGTCACGCTTCAACTTTTTCGTTCTTCCCCTTCTCCGCTGCCCTATAATCTTGCCATTTTCGTGCTGGAAAGTAATTTTTTCTGTGTGTGAAAACATTGTTAAATGAGGACTTCGCTTGACACAGAACAAAATCACGACTGAACTTTCGGGTTCCCTCGCCCTAATGCATTATTTTTTTTCTTTCTCAGCCTAAACTTCCTTTTTTCTTTCTGAAAACAGATTGTTAAATGAGGACCTCGCCTGACACGGAACAAAATCACGATTGAACTTTCTAGTCCTTCCCTCGCCGTACGTTGATGAAGTGTTGCTTTACGTCCACAGAAACCGTAGGCTTGTTAGGGACGGGAGCCCGGGACGGCCACCTCGACTTTGACACAGCTCCTGACCTCTGACCCTCGCCCTACTGCATTTTTTTTCCTTTTTTCTCCAGCCTAAACTTCTCTTTTTCTGTTTGAAAACAGATTGTAAAATGAGGACCTCGCTTGATACAGAACAAAGTCACGACTGAACTTTCTAGTCCTTCCTTCGCCCTGCTACAGTTTTTTTAGCCTATAGTCCGCCCAGCTCGTGTTGTGCCGGGACTGAAGCACAAGTGCCGGCGACAACACCCCGGCAGAAAAAGCAAATCTGGCCAGCCCATTTCAGACCCCTCCGCTTCTGTGGACAAATCGAATCGTTCACACAGACGGTGCCATCACGGCCCCGTGTTTAGCTGGGGACGTCTCCAGCCTCCCCGCCACGCCCGGCCATTCCTCTCGCTCTAATCTCGCGTGAGATCTCGTTTGGGCGCGATTTGGGGGCCTCGGCCCGGCACGCGCGCTTTGTTGGTGGTGTGTCTGTCCTTCAGCGCTTGGGGTTTTGCCACTGGGTCTGCCCCTTGCAGGCTCCTTCTCTTCCTTTTGCCTCAGTCCTTGTTTCTGTTTTTTTCCGGCCGGTGAAGAAGGTTTGGCGGCTCTCGTGGACACGGCGGTGTGGTTTTTTTGCTTGTCGTTCGGCTTCGCCCCTTTTCCAGGGAGACACAAGGGCGTTGATGAGTCTTCAATGGCTCCGTCGTCAAGTCGCTGATGGAAGCGAACCCGTCAGTGGCACTGCTGACACCCATTTCATATCCTATGCAATTGAACTGTCACGCGGAACAATCGCGCCCCCGCCTGTAAATTATCAGGGCGTCGTTGTCAGTTTTTATACGAAGCAAACTGTCTTTTAATCGAGAGTGAGCATGTGCATGTCACTGATTTTTTTCTTTTCTTTTTCTGTTGGGGGTATTGTCGCACTTTCAGCGTGGGCCAGCGTAGTCAGTGTCTGGATTCGTTCGGGTGACCATCAGACGGGCCTAAGTTCGAATCCGGTTTGGCTTCACATCTCTCTGAAGTTGCGGTTTCGGTATCCAACTTCCGAAACTTCACCACATCAAAGAAGCCCAATTATAGATGCCATAATCCAAAGATGGCATTAGGCAAGCAAGTGAGTTAAGTGGTCTGATGGATACTAATGGATGGACACGTACGTGTCGTCTGAATGAACGCCCCACGATGATCACGTGCAAGACGATGTCTTTTCTTCTAAAACCTGCACAGTTGGCTCAAGTTTCCGGACAAAACCACAGACAACCTCTCTCAAACCGACATGGACACTGCGTGAGCAGACTTGAATAAGCCGAAAGACGTCTTGATAAACAGACAACCCGTTTAAGAAAGAACTCAAGAATCAGTTCAAATTCAAAACTGTGTGAAAGTCGAGGTGGTCTGTGGACGTAAAGCAGCATTGTCCTGAACAGCCCAGATACTGGAGGTGTGCTAAAGCAAATCTCCTACGCCTGCCAAAATTAATCAAGGCACAGACAGGATCTGCAAATGCAATGTAGGATAGGATCAGTAAATTGAACGGGATGGGGTTGGATCTTCGAGTTCTTTGTGTTGAAAACAGCTCAACCAAAAACAGAAGAGTATCCTCTGCGTCTCATTTTTTTTTCACCAATCAGTTGTTGTTTAAGTGTTGTTTTGTAGCTTGAAAATAAAAGGAGGCTTACCCCGAAAATTCGCATTTTATGTTTTGTCATAATAAACAGCGTTGTCTTTAATCTTTTACGTGTTTGGATCTTGTTTCAGAACGCTAGCAGTCATTCTTGTTTCAGATTCTTCACGCTGGCTAAGGGGGAAGGGCTACGATTGTGATGGCAGTGGTGGTGGAGGAGGAGGGGGAAGAGGTTATGGAGCTGGAGGTGGTGGTTCCAACAACAACATCACCAGCAACGTCCTCTCCCACAGCGGCATTGTCTGCGGTGGGGAAGCGGGCGCAGAGAGCGAGGCGGCAGCGCCGGGTCGCGTAATCACTAAACTCCATTCGATTATCAAAGCGCGGGCCAGGGCCGATTACGAAAGAAGCGAAACGGAAAGAAGCCGATCCGTGTTTTTCTAACCCCTTCGCCTTATCTCCTCGGCGCTCCGCTCCGCATTTTACATCGTCCCCGGGAGCCGGGGACCCCCACGGAGAGGGAGCAGCGGGAGGGAGGGAGGTGGTGGGGCGTTGTTGTGAGAGACAAGATAGAATTACCATTTCCTCGTTGGAAGAACATTCTGCGACGTTTTGTTTCGGAATTGAAATTTTTTTGAAAAAGGGAGAGAGGAAGAAAGAAAGAAGTCTCTGAGGACTGAAACGGAGCCAGCCGATGTATCGCCCAACGCCGGCAAAATATTTCGTTTCTTTTACTCAAAACTGTCCATTCACGTGAAACCGTTCCTGACGTTGAAACCCATTCCCCAAGCAGTTTGGGCGATTCTGAACTCTTCGATCCACATGGCGAGGGGCAGGTTCATGTTGTTAAAAAAACAAAAAAAAAAACAAAAAAACATTCCATATTACGAAGGGTGGGTTCATGTTGTAATTTTTTTAAATTTTAAATCCACATTATAGGGCCCTCATGTTGTAAAAACAACACATTCCACATTACGAAGGGCGGGTTCATGTTGTAAAAACAACACATTCCACGTTACAGGGCGAGTTCATGTTGTAAAAACAATCAGCTTCATCAACCAGCCAGCCCAGGCTTGCTTCCCCTGTCAAGAAGATGCACCATGGGCCCTATCGATATAAATGGAACAAAACTAATGTTTTTTAACTAGACACACGGCGGTTTTTCACTCCATTTCTGGTTCTGTTTGTTCAAAATAAAAATCGATGTTTTTACAAAGTCGTGATAACAGGATAGTGAGTGTGCCAGCTTGTTTCCAGCAGTCTAGCAGTATCAGGAAGGCAATGAGCGAATCGATGAACGAAGCCGTAATGTGCACGAGGCCGGAACGTGGCAAAAATATCGAATACGTCACGAGCCAGCCTTTTTCTGCTCTTCGTCGCTAAAGAGCGAACTAACATGGCTGCTCGCTCTTGAAGCAAAACACCACGACTTGGTTTGTTTGTTGTTTTTAATTGTTATTTGTTTGGTTTGTTTTTGTTCGTTTTTTCGTTGTTGTTTCTTTTTTCTTTTTCAATGAAGAGAGTATGCAGGGCCGTCTCAGTGAGCCGTAAGATGCAAACATATAAAAGGTTAAAATAACTTGATTTATTATGGCCCGTCCCTAATAAGGCTTCTGTGGACGTTAAGCACCATGTTTACTTACTTACTATTTATTATGACCAAAGACAATGTGCAAATTTTCGGGGCAAGCCTCTTTTCCAAGCAAAACAGCTGAACGGTGAAAAATGAGATGCTGGATACATCAGGTACCTATGAATATCTCGTCACTACGCTCCGTAAAGACCAAAGAGACCGCCAGACACCATCAGAACAACAGCGCCTTGCTGAAAAGGCCACAGCAGTAAGTAACTGAGGAATCGAACCGAGGTCCTTCTGCTTACCAGCCTAACGCCTTACCGCTAGGCCAAACCGGCTTTTACTGCGGAATCGAACCGAGGTCCTTCTGCTTACCAGCCTAACGCCTTACCTGGTGGTAAGTGTTGCTTAATGTCCTCAGATGTCAGTTGACATATTAGGGACAAGTTGCGACCAATGCCGAAGCGCGGTTCAATAATTCTTTACCGCTAGGCCAAACCACCTTTTACTGCGGAATCGAGCTGAGGCCCCTTCTGCTTACCAGCCTAACGCCTTACCGCTGGGCCAAACCGGCTCACCACGTCCACGGAAGCCACATACAGCTCATCAAGGACGGGGGGACATGGGTGGATGGAGTACCTATGTCTAAGAATGGCTCGTCCCTGCGCTGCTCCGTGAAGACCGAAGAGACCGTCAACCACCGCCTGAACAACAGTGCCTTGCTTCTTCTTCCGACCGTAAGGATTCTTACGGGCGGGGCAGTGCCATACTGAACATAGTTCAGGAGCTGTGTGAGAGTCGAGGTGGCCGTCCTGGGCTGTCCGTCCCAACGAGCCTTCTGGTTTCCGTGGACGTAAAGAATTCCTGCACCGTGCTTCGGCATTGGTCACAACTTGTCCCTAACATGTCAGCTGACGTCTGAGGGCATTAAGCAACACTTCATCGTCACCATACTGAAAAGCCCGCAGTCTTTATCGCGGGACGTTTACAACAACAGTTGCAGGCCGCCCCACCCTCAGCGCAACCACCTATCTCCGGTCAACGTCGTTACGCAAAAAGAGCAGAGCGCGAGGCGGCCCGGGCGAGGGAGCAAATAAACGGACAGCGGTCAGCGGCGACCGGGGGTCTGTCTGGTAGGGGCCCCCGCAGATGAGCCGATAGCGGACCTCTTCAAAGGCTATCTGTTTACGCCGCGCGCTTTCCTCTCGCCCTCGCTCCCCTGGCCCTCGACACCCGAAACCTTCCCAACGGCTCCCAATCGGGCCCCCCAGGTCGCCCCACGGCGACCTCGCTGATCGCCGCCACTAGAGGGGAAACTAACAACAACAGCAAAAAGAGGCTAGTCGCTACTGGAGAGCTGATGAGGAAACTAAGGGGGGGGGGGAAGGGGGGGGGGGGGGGAAGAGGGGGGGGGGGTAATGTTAGCCAGATACTTGGATTTTAACGGATGATGATGATGATGTGGGGCTTCATGTCGGGTTGGATTTTAACGTCCCGTCAAGCGCATATGACAGCAGGATAATACGGTCAGGTTGGGCGGGAGGCGTGCGTCTGGGGTTGTTTATTTGTGTTTGTAGTATAGCAAGGACTGGCTGTTAGATAGGCCCAAATGGACCTAACGCTACTATCCTTGAGTATTAAAGTTGTTGAGTTCGAGTGTTTTTCTCTCTCTCTCTCTCTCTCTCTCTCTCTCTCTCTCTCTCTCTCTCTCTCTCTCTCTCTCTCTGTGTGTGTGTGTGTGTGTGTGTGTGTGTGTGTGTGTGTGTGTGTGTGTGTGTGTGTGTGTGTGTGTGTATGTGCGTGTGCCGGGACAGTGTAGACCAACGTGAAATTGTGCTCCGTAAATATGGAAAAGCTATTCCGAATGTCGAACCTACTATGCACCACATTAATCATATGACATGCCGAAGATCTAAATCAATTTGATTCCCTTGCAGAAACGGAACTCCCAGTCAGTCATTGCTTAACTCCAGCCGTGGGTGTCTTCGGTGACAGGAACGCAGTCGTACTGGTGTGAAATTGGGGAGAGAGAGAGAGAGAGAGAGGGGGGGGGGGGGGAGGAGGAAAGAGAGAGAGAGATGGTGGAGTGGGGGGGGGGGGGGGGGGGCAGAAGAAAAACTGTATTTGCACCGTCATTGCCAATGAACGCACTTTTCTCAAACCGGATATGCCGGAGATAAACATCGCACTCGTCAGTTCATGTCATTGGCAGCAGTCACCTCTTAATCATAAGTCTCTCCAGGTGGAGTAAGACATCGTTTGTAGGCCACAGCAAGCACACACAGTTCAAAGGATCGTGGCGGGCACTCCTAGCGAAGGGAGGTTTGCAAATAATTGACCATGTACGGAACAGAGTATAGTACGCAATACCAATCTGTAAACGGCGTACCGTTTAGTATTGAGCATGATGAAAATGTCTGCATCCGTTTTTGAAGTTCAGTGTTGCTTTACGTCTACGGAGACCATAAGGGCTACTAAGGACGGGGAACCCAGGACGGCCACCTCGACTTCGTTTCATAATATATATATATATATATATATATATATATATATATTATATATATTAGTATTGTTGATGTGTGTGTGCGTGTGTGTGTGTGTGTGTGTGTGTGTGTGTGTGTGTGTGTGTTGTGTAAGAATATGTATTTGTCAGCAGCGTGTGGCGTGGGACTCGTGGTGTGTGTGTGTGTGTGTGAACCTGAACCTTGTACATTTAAGAAAAATATTATTTGTCAGCAGCTTACAAGGACTCGTTGTTAAGTTTTGACTGAACCTAACCTACATCATTCACATAAATCTTCATCGATTCTCTCTCTCTCTCTCTCCTCTCTCTCTCTCTCTCTCTCTCTCTCTCTCTCTCTCTCTCTCCTCTCCTCCCTCTCTCTCTCTCCCCTCTCTCTCTCTCCCTCCCTCTCTCTCTCTCTCCCTCTCTCTCTCTCCCCCCCTTCTTCTTCTTCTTCTTCTTTTCGTTCCGAGGTAACACTATGTTGGTAAGGGAACGTCCAACTCCAAGACCTAACGAACTCTTCTTCCTCTTACATTAAGATCTCACAAAAAGAAATAAAAGCGAGTACGCCAAACCCCAGATAAGAGAAAATGAGGGCACTGTTCCTCATGGCTGCACTTTCACTCAGGTGGTGCCAGTCTCGTGCTGTCCCTAACATCGCCACGCTCGAGCGAGCACGTCAAATCGCAGACGAAGAGTGGCAGCGATTTCGTGAAATTTTGCGCGGAGGACAAAGGCGCCGATCGTCAGTTAGCTGGGAGTGCTGTCCCTTTGAGGGCGGGGGAGGACACGGCCGTAATGGCGGGTAGGCCGGAGTGAGCCTGAATTGAGGATGTTAGCCATTTACGGTGACGGGTCTCTGTTTTTGTTTGTTTGTTTAAACAAGTTTTTATTTGTCCCTACAACACGAAAAACTGTAGGTTGTTCACAAAAATCGGAAACAAAAATGACTGCTAGCGTTCTGAAAACAAGATCCAAACACATAAAAGGTTTCAAACAACGCTATTAGGACAAAACACAACATGCGAATTTTCGGGGTGATCCCCTTCATCAAGCTACAAAACAACACTTAAACAGCAATTAATCGGTGAAAAACGATGAAAACTGAGATGGAGAGCTAATCCACTTATCTTTTCTTAGTTGAGCTATGTCCAGTGCTAGGAATAATATTATGACGAATGAACGACTGTAAACTTTTCTTATCTCTTTCTTATCTCGAAGTTTCACTTTGTTTTACTTCTGTTTCTACTCTGGTTTTACCTGTACATCTTCCTCTGTTATTTTGAACATTTCAATTGTTTAGTGTTCTGAACGTTTCAGTTGTTTAGTGTTTCGTTATTTTAAGCTTTTAATTTGTTTAGTGTTGTGCTTGGACTTTGGGTGAACCCGTTGACAAATTTTCATATCATAAATGTATTATGAATAATAAAATTCCTTTGAATTTCAAATTGAACTGAACTAAATTCGGAGACGGAGAAAAGGGGGGGGGGGGGGTGACTTTGAGGGCAAATATATATTTAAAAACAACTGATAATAACGAGAGAAAAAAATGAAGACCCTGAGGAAGGTATGTTCCCAACCGTCACCATCAACTACAGGTTCTGATCCCCACGTCATCGTGAGCCGGCTTGGCCTAGCGGTAAGCGTTAGGCTGGTAAGCAGAAGGAGGTCGGTTCGATTCCGCTTCGGCTCTCCCCTCTCTTCAAAAGCTGTGGTCTGTGGACACTGTCTTTATGACTTTTCCATTCACAATGAACGAAACACTAAAATGGCTCTCATCGCTGCCCATTCTAACGCAGGAGTCATTCTGTCTGGTGACAGTGTAGCACTGATTAGGGACTATAAGTAAAGTCTCCCTCTTCCAACACCTACAGAGCTCAGGAGCTGTGTGAAAGAAGAGGTAGGCGTCCTGGCCTCCCCGTCCCTAATAAGCCTTATGGACTCTGTGGACGTAAACCACCACGAAAGAAGAAGAAGACCCACACCTATTCAGAGCTCAGAAGCTGTGTGAAAGAAGAGGTAGGCGTCCAGGGGTCCCCGTCGCTAATAAGCCTTGCGGTCTCTGTGGTAAAGCACCACGGAAGAAGAAAACCGACACCTAGTCCGAGCTCAGGAGCTGTGTGAACGAAGAAGAGGTGGGCGTCCTGGCCGGGGTTTCCCCGTCCCTAGCGGGTCCGTACCCTCTCTGTGGACGTAAAGCGACACTGAACTGAACTCTCAGCCTCTTGGGATCTCAGCGGTTACCGCCGCGGCCTCTTCGGAGACAGCTCGGCGTTAAGCCCATTCAACCAACCAGCCTCACGTCACAGGCCTACACTCTCGGAGGCAGGCCCGTGACAGAAAAGTGAGTGACGGATGGGCTACGACGCCAAAGGAATGCGAAAAACGGTCGTCGGCGTCCGAACCATGGAGAGACTGCCATCGGTTCAAGGTAAGCTACAAGGTAGAGACTGGTCTGCAGGGACGGGAGATGGTGGTTGGGGATGGGATGGGAGGAGGGTAGGAGGTGTGTGTGTAGGAGGGTGGGAGGGGAGGAGGGGGGGTCAGGTAGAGAGAGGGGGAGAACAAAGGGTGGTGAACGACTGTCGGTAAAGCCAAGTCAGTGCTCGGATTTTAACGGTTCCTGTCAAGCGCGTGGGGTCACCTCAGGGCGGAGTGACGACAGGTAACGGCGTAGCGAAGGGAGAAGGAGGAGGAGGAGGAGGAAGGGGAGAAGAAAAGTGGAAATGAAGAATGAAGTCTCACGTTAAACGTACATACACACAGAGAGGGGGGAAAACCAAGCGTGCAATCGAACACACACACACACACACACACACACACACACACACACACACACACACACACGCACACACATCATTACAGTCACGAGACAGACAGACAGACAGACAGACAGACACACACACACACACACACACACACACACACTCTCTCTCTCTCTCACATACACAAACACACACACACACACACACACACACACACACACACACACACACACACACACACACACACACATCATTACAGGCACGAGACAGACACACACACACACAGAGATGGCGGGGGGAGGGGGCGGTAACTCGCTAACTCGGTCCCAAAGAGTGGAGGTACACCCACAAATCGAGACCGCAACCCTGCCACAGCCAAACACTCAATCAACTGACCCCCACGCAATCACTCTAATGACCGCTGTCGTCCACTCCTAATAGTCCTTATGGTTTCTGTGGACGCCTACCTCTTCTTTCACACAGCTTCTGAGCTCTGAATAGGTGTGGGTCTTCTTCTTCTTTCGTGGTGTTTTACGTCCACAGAGTCCATAAGGCTTATTAGGGACGGGGAGGCCAGGACGTCTACCTCTTCTTTCACACAGTTCCTGAGCTCTGTAGGTACGGATACGTTTGTTAAAAAAAATTGAAAAAAGAAAAGAGGTAGGCACCTTGAAAGAAGAAGAAGCAGAGCGCAGTCGTGTGTTGACTGATAACCAGCTGCACGTGCGCACGATATGCGTGGCATCTACTGTATACAGTCAAACTGCGTCACATAATTTCTAAAGCAACAGAACATAAGACATCCCTCTGAAAGGCAACGTCATGGTTACCCCCTGAATCCCCCATCCCCCCCCCCCCCCCCCAAAAAAAAGAGGAAAAAATAAACAACAGCTAAACTGAGACTTACTTTTCTTTTTTCAATTTTTTTTAACAAACGTACGATATGTAGATACTGGCGATCTGCATACAAATGGCGGTATGTGTTTTCTTTTGTTCTGTTCTTTTCTTCTTTCTTTTTTCTATTTTTCTCAGTTTTTTTCTTTCTTTTTCTTCTTTCGTGTTTTGATGTTGGTGGTGGTGCTGATTCAATTTTTTTTTTTTAAATCCTCCCGAAATCTCTAATTTACGACGCTCGGTGCGTTTTAGTTCAGAAAATAAACATTTCGATTACCATTGTTCTTCGACAATTTTTGCTCTAAGAAAGAAAAGGAAAAAAGTGTACCTAGACAGACACACGAATAGACTCCTTCCGGTCTTCTTTTTCTTTTCTTTTGTTATTCTCTCTCTCTCTCTCTCTCTCTCTCTCCCCTCTCTCTCTGTCCCTTTCGAGCTCTCTCTCTCTCTCTCTCTCTCTCTTCTCTCTCTTTTTGAGTGCGTACAATATAAGCTTCGTCTCTCTCTCTCTCTCTCTCTCTCTCTCTCTCTCTCTCTCTTCTCCCAGTACGGCACAATGCCGGCTGGAACAGATAAGCTTGGAACTTTATGCGAGGGTACGGGAAAAAGCGGGCGTCTCATTAAAACAATCCCCCCTCGACTCAGTGGACCGCGGACGTCTTTGTACTGTGAAGGACCCGGCAGATCGAAAAGTGTTTCCCCGACATTCCTGAGAAGTGACAACACGGCGCAGTCATGCAGCAAAGTGATTAGACAGCCAATACTCGCTAAAGGCGTATCCACACCCCCGTGCCGACCAGCAGCGTCAGCTAAGGCGTCGTTCACACGACAGGGCCCCGTACCAACTGCGCCGCACCATTGGTTTAAAGTGGTGTTCGCACATCGCTGGCCGCCGTCAACAGCGTTATGATGAAGGCGTAGCGCACACCGCCCTTACGAACTGCTTCACTGGTTAAAGTGTCGTTCACACATCGTTGGTTAAAGTGGTGTGATGTACACATACGTATAAAAAAAAAATTTTAACTGTTAGAGAAATATGCCTGTGTGGGTGTTTAAAAATCACCAACACTTTGGTTCTTTACATGGGAACGGAGCTAAAATATTGCACTTTTAAGAGATATATACTTGTCTTTAAAGAGAGGCAAGTATAGGCTAACAACTGGTTTTTAAGTCCTAGTCAACCATGACGGTTACATGACGGCGGAAGAGGAAGGGAGGGGAAGGGTGAGAGCCGTGACGACCGTAAAACAAACTGCTGAATTAATAAACTGATTAAATGAGCAAAATAATGTATCTTGTGCGGCCTTGTATCTACACGCATGCCAGGGGAGAGCTACCGTCAGGTCTTTGTTGCTATATTTGTGTTACATATTTCCAGCGCTAATTAACTCCATTGCGCCGTGTTGATTCTTAACAAAAATAAAAGATTGTGTAATCATAGTACCCGAACTAATATGTAGTGAATTGATTTTTGCCAGAGGATTAAGACGACACACAGTAAACGCCGGAGGTACAGGGACGTAACTGTCTCCAGACATCGAGATTTGAAAGAAAAAAGAAAGAAAAGGTGAAAAAAAACGTAATCATATATTTCCTGTCGTTTATTCTATAAATATTTCCCCCCCCTGCCCGACAAAAATGGAGGCAAAAGAGAAAACATTTTTCTTTTTCTTTTCTCTCTCTAATAATTAATGGAAATCGTATCAAAAGTAAATATTTCCACTTCTTTCTTCTTTTTCTTCTACAAAATTTAGTACGTGCATTTAGTAGGTGCGGATGCGTCACACATACACCTACTGAATTTTGTAAAGCAATGCGTGTCATATTTGTTTCAAGATCGGTAGAGAAAAAAAATCATAGTTCAGGAGCTGTGTGAGAGTCGAGGTGGCCGTCCTGGGCTGTCCGTCCTAACGAGCCTTCTGGTTTCCGTGGACGTAAAGCTATACTGAACCATGCTTCGGCATTGGTCACATATGTCGCATATGTCAACTGACAACTGAGGACATTAAGCAACACTTCCTACCTACCTACGTAGATTTTTTTTTATCTCAAACAAAAGTCGGTCGGTGTGGCCCAGCAGTAAGGCGTCAGGCTGGTAAGCGGAAGGTGTGGGTTCGACTCCCCGCCTCGGCTCTCCTTTCTCTTCAAAAGTTGTGGCTTACGGACACTGCCTCGTGACTCTGCGCCTCACAATTAATGAAGCATAAAAATGGGTCTCGCAGCTGCCCATCTTAATGCAGATTAATTCTGGTGGTGACAATGAAGCATTAGGTATATAATATAGTATCCCTCTTCCTGGGCGGGCATAGCTCAGTGGTTAGAGCGCCGGACTCGTGACTGAAAGGTCGCAGGTTCGAATCCCTGCTGGAGCGGCGGGAGAATTTTCTTCTGTGCTGACTCTTATATCGGTATCCGTTCCACCCCCGTGTTACCGCAGTAGCACGTAAAAGATCCCGGTCATTCTACCAAAAGTGCATATGGCAGGTTACAGCTAAACACGTATACACCTTACGTATGTGGCTTTGCATGAAGTGACATGGAGCATGGTTCTATGGTGTACACAGAACTTGCGCCGAGACGGCTGCAGTTTCATGTGGCACCAGCCATGACGGTTATATGATGGCGGAAGAGGAAGGGAGGGGAAGGGTAAGTACACCACTTCGGTGGATATTCAAAAGAAAAAAGCGCTATAAAAAGCCAGTCACTCATGTAGAACCACATGCGAGCGCAGTGAGTCTGCTCAAGAGAGCGGAGAATAGCGCTATATAAGCGATCATCAATCAATCTTCCCCTATATATCCAAGACAAGCTTACTTTATAGATTGTCCCTAATATGCTTTTAGCATCTGAGGACATTAAGCAAAAACACAAGAACAAGATCTTCCCCTGCATAGTTCAGGAGCTGTGTGAGAGTCGAGGTGGACGTCCTGGGCTGTCCATCCTAACGAGCCTTCTGGTTTCCGTGGACGTAAAGAATTATTGAACCATGCTTCGGCATTGGTCACAACTTGTCCCTAATATGTCAACTGACATCTGAGGACATTAAGCAACACTACCTACCTACCTATCTTTCCCTGCATAGTTCAGGAGCTGTGTGAGAGTCGAGGTGGACGTCCTGGGCTGTCCGTCCTAACGAGCCTTCTGGCTTCCGTGGACGTAAAGAATTACTGAACCGTGCTTCGGCATTGGTCACAACTTGTCCCTAATATGTCAACTGACATCTGAGGACATTAAGCAACACTACCTACCTATCTTCCCCTGCCTCCTGTGATCTCGGTCCCTGCCGGAACCTCTTCGGAGACAACTCGGCGTTAAACAAGCCTAAGGAACGAACTAGAACAACGCTGACAGCCAGTGTTCTCAAAATCGGCCAGTTTATCTTTCAGGTTCGACTGGGTTTTAGTTATTTGACAGAAATTATAATAAAATACGTCATTGTCATGCCAAGAGTCTTCCATGCATTGGATATAGGTCAACCCGAAACAGATGAGTGGCTTAGCTTTACATCTCGTTTTTCGTTTTTCGTCGTTTAATTGTTGCTTGAGTGTCGTTTTTGTAGCTTGATAGAAGGGATTACCCCGAACATTCGCATGTTTTGTTTTGCCCTAATAAGAGGAAGGGATTACCCCGAACATTCGCATGTTTTGTTTTGCCCTAATAAATAGCGTTCTTTTAAGCCTTTTATGTGTTTGGATCTAATAAAATGCGTGTCAACCACGACTGTCATCTTTAAAAAAAAAACATCTCTACTAGCAGTAGTACCGACTTTGATATATTTATCGATTTATCCGTCGTTTAGGGGGTTTACACACCATATACTATTCTTGAATGTGCATCTACTCAGAATTATTCATGAATATGTGTCATGGTCGACATTGTCTTAGGCGTAACACCTTGCGGGTAAAAAGACGATTTCTTTCAGTTTAAAAAAAAATAAAAAAATTAAGGAACAAAAACATTCATCTCAATATACTAGTATACTTATAAGTTTCAGCGAATCATCACACACCTTCTATAATATTGTATATAAATAGGCGTACTATTTTTACATCAGACAAGTGACAGCTTTTTTGACTGTAGGAAATCTATTCACGTAATACGCGGCCTATTGTTATATGGCTGGCACGTCACACCAGCATTAGCCCCCCCTCTCTCTCTCTCCCCTCTCTCTCTTTCACACACACACACACACACACACACACACACACACACACACACACACACACGCACGCACCGCACACACACACACACACACACACACACACACACACACACACACACACACACACACACACACACACACACACACACACACACACACACACACGTCCTGAGGTGACCCTGTGCGGTTGACGGGATGTTGTAATCCAAGAACTAATCTGTCG
>JABMCL010003609.1:192500-195000 GCA_018857735.1 Alviniconcha marisindica | reverse complement strand
TGACTAGTGAATGAGGTACACGCACGTGTGAAGTGAAATGACAAAATGACTAGTGAATGAGGTACACGCACGTGTCAAGTGAAATGACATAAGGACTAGTAAATGCGATATACACACACGTGTCAAGTGAAATGACAAAATGACTAGTAAATGCGATACACACACATGTGTCAAGTGAAATGACAAAATGACAAGTGGTGGTCAGTTAAAGTGACAAGCAATGGTCAATTGAAATGACAAAGTGATAAACAGCGGTCAGTCGAAATTACAAAATGACAAGCAGAGGTCAGCTGAAATTACAAAATGATAAACAGTGGTCAAGTGAAATGACAAAATGATAAACAGTGGTCAAGTGAAATGACAAAATGATCAGTTGAAATGACAAAATAATAAACAGTGGTCAATTGAAATGACAAAATGATAAACAGTGGTCAATCGAAATGACAAAATGATAAATAGTGGTCAGTTGAAATAACAAAATGATAAACAGTGGTCAATCGAAATGACAAAATGATAAGCAGTGGTCAGTCGAAATGACAAAATGATGTCGCAAAACAGTGTTCAATCGAAATGACAAAATGAGATGCAGTGATCAATTAAAATGGCAAAAAGAGAAGCCACTAGTGATCAAATCAAATGAGAAAACGATGAAGCAGTGATCAACTGAAATGACAAAGTGACAGGGCAAGTGGTTTACTATTTCTGTTAAAAACTGTGTGGTAGCCAGTGCTGCGTCAGTCTCGCGAAAACACTATATTACATATTTGTTATAGTTATTCACATGTTTGTTACAGTTATTCACGTGTTTGTGATAGTTATTTGCATGATACGCCTTAATTACTGCAAGTGCCGGATCTGTGACACTTGATTGTTTTCCGAAATATATTATTTTGTAGAAACCACTTCAGTTACAGTATATGGATAAGTGGATGAAACAAACTGAAATGAATGCATGTGATTATTATATATTTTTAAATCAACAGCCATACTCTGAAAGGAGAGAGAGAGAGAGAGAGAGAGAGAGAGAGAGAGAGAGAGAGAGAGAGAGAGAGAGAGAGAGAGAGAGAGAGAGAGAGAGAACAAAATCAAGAACGCAAGGAGTAAGTAACATGGCTGTTTACGCCCAGTCAACCAGTGCGGTTATATCTGTGCGAAGAACCCAAGGAACAAGAACAGCCATAGCCAAGAACAGCAGTTATAAGAGCAAGAAGATAAATCAGAACAAGAAGACACAGCAAGAAAACAACAACAGCAACAACAAACATTTTAAAGACACATAATTATGCTCCTCAGTGTGATGTGAGGACAGTCGAAAAGGGCAGTTCGTATTTTCTCTGCGAAAATCAATGTGCCGTTTCATATCTAATAAAACTTGTGTTTAAACCATAAGCCAAGATTGAATTATGCATCGCAAACACATATATTTACATGAGAAATGAATAGGGACACACACACACACACACACACACACACACACACACACCCACACACACACACACACACACACACATTTGCATTAAACACAATGTGGGTATACGTAATGCTTGTAATAATTATATTACATACACAGCTTTTGCTGCCTTTCCTATTCTAATGTACATTACACTATTAGTGCAAATTGTATCACTACAATGCACATCTGTGGTTAACATGTGTAGATCTACACTATCTATGATCTAGTAGTGTTGCCGTGTGTGTGTGTGTGTGTGTGTGTGTGTGTGTGTGTGTGTGTGTGTGTGTGTGTGTGTGTGTGTGTGTGTGTGTGTGTGTGTGTGTGTGTGTGTGTGTGTGTGTCTGTGTCCCTATTCACTTCTCATGCAAATATACTCTCGGAGATAAGCCAGCACGAAAGGCAAAAATCAAACACTCTAGTTTGTCTAGCTCTGAGGAAGGAAAATATCCCATCCGACTAAAACCTGCCTTCTGTTTGTATTCCCATTAAACACTATGGCTATATCAGTTATAATTATCATATAACCCGCAGTGCCTCCGCTTTTCGTTATAAACTAGTCTCATCGTCGTCCATGGTCGGTTAGAATTATCGCCCTAATCATCGATGCCGACATCGTGAACATTATCTAAATAATTGTCCGATCGAAACGCTGAAGCTCAGGTATCGTGAATCGTACAATTATAATTATGTTGCCTTATAATAATTATAGTAATAATAATAATGGCGCAAAATCTTGTCCATAGGGATAATAATAATAATAATCAGTAAACTATTTATAAAGCGCAAAATCTTGTCCGTAGAGATAATAATAATCATAATCAGTAAACTATTTATAAAGCGCAAAATCTTGTCCGTAGGGACTACTTTAAGCGCGTATACACACACACACACACACGCACGCATGCACACACACACACACACACACACACACAACACACACACACACACACACACAGCCGACACCCGCACACACTGAGCATACTGACTATACAAAATAAAAATGTTTTACACACAACTTAAAAACGGGCAGCAAGCAGACTTGAGAAG
>JABMCL010003609.1:170000-187500 GCA_018857735.1 Alviniconcha marisindica | reverse complement strand
TATATATATGCATGTATATTTCTGTCCTTGTATTTCTCTCGTTTATAATGCATGAGTTTTAATAATTGCTCTGAATTTACAGAACAAATTGTGCTCGTTTGATTTGTTTAGAGAAGACTAAAACTAAAATCATATTAGGTATATCGGTTTGTTTTTCATTGATGCATAGTAGTAGTAGTCTAGTAGGGTGGAAACAGAAAGAAAAATGTGTACAGCACACTGAGAGGAGATACATTAAAAATAATAAAACCTCTGTGTGTGTGTGTGTGTGTTGGGGAGATTTTTTTTCTTCTTGTTATTAATTCTGTTCAATAACTTCCATAACATGGTTTTGTTGTTGTTTGTTTGTTTATCTAAAATAAAATAAAAGTTTAAAAATCGAGTTCTGCCCTGATTTAAAACGCATGAAAACAGACCGTACTGTTCCGAGTTGTAAATTAATGAGTTATAATACCCCATTTTTATACATTTTTAAATGACACAAGGTCAGAGAAATAAATAAAAACAGCCCTTAAATAGAAATGGAATCAATGATCCTTGATACAAATCAGGAAACAAAAATGTGATATGTACAACAACAAAAAATATATAAACACATAAATCAATACAAATAAATCAGAAAACAAACAAACACAGACACCCAAAGAAAACACACAGATAAATACACAACCCGATCAGCAAAAACAAGCAAATACAACCGGCTGCTCTATATCTGATATTTAGTCATTACAATATATATAATATAATCTTCATAATTACAGGTAAATCTCGTACAGACGTAGTTTCCGCGTTATATATAACATTGCTATTATATACTTATTCGGGAGCTTACAGATTCTTTTACAATAAGAACTTCTTCTTTTTTTAAACAAAGAACCAATTTATTTGCAGAAGAACACACACACACACACACACACACACACACACACACACACACACACACACAAAGACATCGTTTAGACTGAAAATGTCAGACTGTCTCTCATATATAATTCGTTTTTCTACCTTTCCATATTTTTTTCTCCTCAGTTTTATTTTGGAATGCGCCTTGGGATTAGTGGGGGGTGTTGGTGGATAGGCGGGGGCGCCTTGAAACAGACGAAACCGAATGCGGCAGACATAGAACGCCTCATTAACGAAAAATTCTTCACATGGAAACTAAAAGAAAAGTCGACCGATTTGTTATGGAAAACTTAACGTCACGGTATTTGTAATAATTTCGTATATGTAAAAAAATTGCGTTTACCATACACATGCAAGTGTAACAAATAAATGAAAGCATGAGAAAAAAAATTAAATATATTTAGTACACTTGTAGCGGGTGGGGAGGGGGGGGGGCACCACAAAATAACTGCAGCAGCTATGCAGCTAGTGAAATGCACAACGATATGGCCTTGCCCTCCCCACCCCCTTCCCACACAAGCAAAACAAATCAAATATGTTACTCTTATTACTTAAATAGATAATACTCAGGTATAACACGCATCACAAAAAGACGTCACTGCGGCTGGCACGCTGTCGTATCCCAGCTATAATAATACATTGATAGAGAGAAGCAGACAGAGATGTGAGAGTGATTACAGACGAGAGATAAGAGAGGGAGGGAGAAAGGGAAAAAGAGATATGGAAAAAGAGAGAGGTATGAGAGAGACGAAGACGAGAGAGAGAGAGAGAGAGAGAGAGAGAGAGAGAGAGAGAGAGAGAAGAGAGAGAGAGAGACAGACAGACAGACAGACAGAGGGAAAGGGAGGAGACAAGAGAAAGAGAGACGAAGACGACAGAGAGATCGGCAGACAGGCAGAGGGAAAGAGAGAAGAGAAAAAGAGGGAGACGAAGACGACAGAGAGATCGACAGACAGACAGAGACAGAGAGGGATTTGATCCAAGCCACAAACTATTGTCATGTCAGGCCGAATTAGCCAAAAGCACCTCAGAAGCCGACGAGTCGATCATGCCGAAGGCCGAAGCGTGGGGCATGTTGGCGTTGACCTGCTCTTGCTGGTTGTTATTGTCGTACACCGGAGGGCTGGACTGCTTCAGGCTGGTCGGGGTCTGCGTGTACAGCGCCCCGTTCGACACGCTCACACCGTTTACCAGCGCGTTCGTCGACGCGTTCGACTGGTCCATATCACACAATCGGTAATTGCCGGAGGAGTCAGTGCGGCGGTCCATAGCAGAGACCCATGCAGTAGGAACAGGGCCCGGTCTTTCCGGCACTGACCTAGCGCCCCACAACTACTGCTACTACTACTACTGCGGCCAACTATAGTCCCGCGGCTACTGTAGTCGGTCCGCTCCTCGTCGAGGATCCTTCGCCCACTGAGGAAGAATGTTTCCGTAGAAGGCGGTCGCGACGGTGATGAGATGCGATACGCTGACTGAGAAATCACTCGCGGGCCGTTTCTGGTCCGTAGACTGAAGTAACCGGAAACGTATTGGAGACACTCAAAAGTACGTACGGCGTGGGTGTATTAATTTCACCTGAGCTCCCTTCAGGCACAGTTTTCAACCGGGTTGACTGGCGAAGCTCCCGAACGTGTGATTCCGGCGAAGACCTGGCGAGAGTATCAAGCACTGAGCGACACAGCAGGTGAACACGACACACGCAATAACCCTCCTACAACTCCAGCTACGCGATGCACTGCCGCAACACCGGCCAAAGGCATGGCTGGCGAAATATAAACAACAGTAGAGAACAGAAAAATAAAAGGCCACAGGCGCTAGACTGAATGAAGGAGGAAGGGGGGGGCCGGTAAACCCTTACTACACACAAGCACACACCTCCCAGCAAACACGGCTACCCTACGACTGACACCGAACCATCGCTTGCTCGCCGCCTCATCATCCCTTCCAAGGTCCCGAGCATTTTCTGCGCTGTCGATCTCTCGTGTCCAAAACACACAGCGAAAAGCGAAACAGTCCACCGTTGGCTCTATCTGTGCCAGTCACCGCCGCGGGGCCTGTGCAAGACGGCGACAAGTATTTGAAGGCAAGAACTGGGGCGGGTACTAGCCACAGGGAGCAAAACTCCGCCAATCACAGCCCGGCGCTCTCGCCGGCGGCGCGCGCGCGCTTTGAGTCGATCGGTGTGATTGGGTGAATTGGTATTGAACGGCTCCGGCTGGGGAGGGATCGTTTCTGCGTCGATTGTGTTGAGTCAAGTATGACGAAGTGTTCTCTGACTTTTCCGAAACCGTTTGCCAAGAGACGGTGGGAATAGTTTTTTTTTTACCTTGTTTCGTTCGGCGGTCTCGGTATTTTGTCAGTGGCTGACCGAGGTAGATCAGTGTGTGAGTGAGGCCGGCCACGCGGACGGACCGGCCGGCGACAGACTACAGACTTCACTGTGTGACTGATGAGCGTGGCAACGAAACTGTAAGGCGCCGACACAAAAGACAATATACTCTCTCTCTCTCTCTCTCTCTCTCTCTCTCTCTCTCTCTCTCTCTCTCTCTCATGTGTTAACATCCTTCTCTCCCTTTCTCTCTCTCTCTCTCTCTCTCTCTCTCTCTCTCTCTCTCTCTCTCTCTCTCTCTCTCCGTGTTTATAAATGTGTTTGTAGCGGTATAGCCGGGAGTAAGGAGTAGCTGTTAGACAGGTGCAAATGGACCTAAAGCAAATCGATTTTTTTTAATACTCAAAGATACCTTGAGTGTTAAAAGTTTTCGATTCTCTCTCTCTCTCTCTCTCTCTGACTCTCTCTGTGTGTTAGACAATGCTTCTCTCTCTCTCTCTCTCTCTCTCTCTCTCTCTCTCTCTCTCTCTCTCTCTCTCTCTCTCTCTCCACACACACACACACACAATGCTTCTCTCTCTCTCTCTCTCTCTCTCTCTGCCACCCCTCCCACCCTTCTTGCGGCATTCCGAGTGCCACTTGTCGCCGATCGGGAACAAATCAATCAAAGATCTTTTACAGCACAATCACAAGGCTGTCACTGAGTCGGTCAAATCTAGGGAAACAAATCGCTGCAATTAATGAAGTCGGTACGTGAGCTGAATTTAACCGACTCTTACCCGACGAAACGATCAGTGTTGTCGGAGCGGAGAATGCCCGGTGTCCTTATCTTTGAAAAACGGTGTCTACTTTCGCACTCCGAATGCAACGATCTCTTTGCCTTGGCGCGTGCCTCAAAGAACTTTTGTTCCGAGGGGAAAAGCTGACACTAAGTGAGAGAGTGGAAAATTGCTCTCTTTACACAGTCCTCACAAGTCAATTAGTTCAACGACGCCTCGAGGGGGGTAGGGGTGGGGGAGGAGAGTGTCGATCCCTTGCTCGTGCACAAATTCTGTCGCGTGGGCAGAAAGTGTCGGTTTGCTCAGCTCGGGATTTGCTTTGCTCGCGTAATAATGGTAGCCTACAGTAATCCTAGCTGTGGTGAACAGTAAGATGGCGCATGTCTCCCTTTTCAGGGGGCAAAACACGTGGAAGTGCAATAATCAATAACTATTAGTTGGAGAAAAATGGCATTCGTTTGACTGAGCCGCAGTCACATTATTATTACTCACTGCGTAATCGAACACTTTTTGGACCCTGTTTGACCTTGTCACCATTTTTATGAAAAACGACTACTTTGTACGTACATAATGCGCAGCTTAGATAATTTTACACCCACAGTTCAGGAGCTATGTGAAAGTCGAGGTGGCCGTCCTGGGCTCCCGTCCCCAATAAGCCTACGGTTTCTGCGGACGTAAAGCAACACTCAAGACTCACAATGCCCTTTTGCACAAAAGCCCTAGAAAGAATATAATTTCAGACTGAGGAAGAACAGCTACGTGCTTTGCTTTGCATTACTAAGAGCGGATTTGTTTTCAGTCCCGCCTTCAACCACCCATATACCGTTTCAGATTCAGATTCTTTATTCACCAAGTTTTACAACAAGGAAAGTGACTCGAAAGCGATAAGCATACAAACATAAGCAAACAATAACACTGACATACATCAACGAGCATAATTAGAGGTATACATCCATCCGCACCCCCCCCCCCCCCCCCACCACCCACCTGCACGCACATTTGCACATACACACACCTGCGCATGGCGAAGGCGAAGCACGCACGCACGCAAAGTTCCTACTTTTATGACAAAGGAGAGTAAAATTTCAATAATACACACACACACACACACACACACACACACACACACCACACACACACACAATTTATGAATAGTTTCTACCCCACGTTGGAGTGGTCCGTTTTCGTTTCGGTGTTTTCGTAGTTAAGCAAACAACAGAATGTTTAAGTCTGTGCCAGAAAAACAACAACAACAACAACAAACAAACGAACGAACGTGACATTAGTGCACCAGCTTCAGACGCGGTATCTTTGACAACGCGCGAAAAATCGTTGGCAGGGGTTCGGTTCAATGTTGCTTTACGTCCACAGAAAACTACAGGGCTTATTAGGGACGGGGAGCCCAGGACGGCCACCTCGACTTTCACACAGCTCCTGAACTCTGAATTGGCAGGGGTTTGTTGCTTCGGTCTGTAGCTTGACCACAACAAAAGCGAACTAAAGACAGACAACCCGATGAGCGCTTTCTCCACAAAGGTAAAACGTAAACTGCAAACGGTGACAGCGGCACTGACACGCCGTTTGTCGTAGTTTGAAACTTCTCAGCTGCCAATGATCTGCAATTATTTTTCTCCAACAAAGGCTTGAACGTAAACGCAGGAACGTTGACACGTTGTTTGGATTAGTCCCAAACTTGTTGAGAAGCTTTTTATTTGTTGTCCGTTTCGTTTGTTTGTTTTTCTTCACAAAGGCTAAACGTCAACTGGAAACAGTGACATGACAACTGATGTCTAGCGCAGTTCCAAGCTTCCCGAGAAGTTTCGGAAGAATAAAGTCGTGAAGGTGCCCCCGTCTCGTTTGTGGCCACGCGTCACTGAATTTGAAAGGATTGTCGAAACCTGTAATTTTTCTTATCTCTGTGCTTGACCAGCTGAAGCTAACTGTCGCCCGGGTGCGAAGAGCATGTCGGAGGGAATTGAGTCTTCGTTTACCGAATGGATGGTTAGCGTTAAATTTGGAAGTGAAAGCTTGCAAAGTAGACAGACAGACAATTTGTCTTCGCCTCTCTGCGTCCGCCTACACCTCACTGATCAAAAAAACGGCGTTTCTGTTGTAAAGGGTTCACTTCTGTGGGGCGTGGTTGCTGAATGGTTAGGCAATATTCGTCACTGAGTGTGTGTGTGGTGTTGGGTGTGTGTGTGTGTGTGTGTGGTGTTGGGTGTGTGTGCGTGTGTGTGTGGTGTTGGTGTGTGTGTGTGTGTGTGTGTGTGTGTGTGTGTGTGTGTGCGTGTGCGTGTACTGGCTGTAAGCTGAGTTGACCAGGATGAGGGGGATTAAAGAGGTGGGGGTGAAATCGTCTGTTTATTTGAAATGCTTCAATGTGTACCAAAATCCATTGGTTTCTAATGCGCATGACTGTCAGATGCTGTTAGCGAAATGGGTGTCCACTGAACATTTTCCACTGTACAGTATATACATAATTCCCAGGTCAGACCAATGCATGTCAATATTACAGAGTAAAAATATGTTTTTATTAATAGAAATTAGGAACATGGCGTTTGATCGAAAAAACAACATCACGGTATACCAACAAACATGTTTTCTCGATCAAACCACCCCCCTTAAATTAAAAAACAAAATAAACAACAACAGCAACAAAACTAAACAATCAAAGACCACAATATAGACCAGAATCTACAGGCACAGAAATTACCGTCCTGTGTGTGTGAATATATAATACGCACTATTGCACATTTTGTACAGAAAAGTACAAGTCTGTCTTACTTTGCCAGATATTTTCAAATGAAAATTGAAGCTTAAAAAAAAGAAAAAAAGGACACCGACAAAATGAACTGCGCGGACATCTTAATGTGCAGGTTAAAGCCGCTTTTTTCCCCCCCTTGATCCCTTCCGTGTGCTTCCTTAATAACGCCTGCGCCTTGAACCGCGTCGACAGGGACGTGAAACGGACTGAGCAAAGGGCCGGCTGCACTGTGAGAGACGGAGTGGTTGTGGAGGAAGGTGGTTAAGGGAGCTAGCGCCCCGTGACCGAGTGGCTGAAGGGTTGGACTCGCCGCCGGCTGACTCCAAGGGGTCGGAAGCGTGGCTCAAAGTGCAGCTGTGCTCTTTCCATCTCCTCCTTCCATAACCACCCTTCTCTGTCTGTCTGTCTGTCTGTCTGTCTGAACCTAAACGACGATCATTGTAAGATCAAGTTTTCGAGTTCTAGTTCTCGTTCTCTCTAGTTCTCGTTCTCTCTGTCTCTGTCTGTCTTTCTCTATGTCTGTCCCTTGTGTGTGTGTGTGTGTGTGTGTGTGTGTGTGTGTGTGTGTGTGTGTGTGTGTGTGTGTGTCTCTCTCTCTGGTTTCTATTATTATTCGTGTTTTGTTTTGCCACATTTATTTGTATTGTATTTTTTTCTTCTATGTTGAGTGTTGATGACAGACTTGTAAAAAGTCGACTTGTGCTTTATGCATGCGTTATATAGTCTCTCTCTCACTCTCTCACTCTCTCTCTCTCTCTTTCTTCATACCAGTATTTATTATATATTTTCGTTACAAGTTACCACAAGTACTTACGAAGTCGATATTCTTTGTACGCTTGTGTGTTTGTACTGTTGATGTACCGTTGCTGATTAGCGTTCATAAATGTCTGTATCATAAATGTCTGTATTATAAATGTGCTTGTACTTAGGTGTTGTTATCAGCGTCTGTAATGTGTTTGTATATGTGACGGCACTACACTTGTACTTTTGTTGCAGATATAAAATAAACATCATCATCATCATCATCACCATCATCATCACTCTTTTCTCCGCCGCCTTATTTGTATTCGTTCCTCATCAACTTCGCTCTCAGTTTCTGTTTCTTTTTTTCTTTTTCTTCTTTCCCATATTTTTATCACTTTCCTTTCCTTGAGCTTTTTCTGTATTTTTTCTTTCTTTTACTCTCCCCTCTCCCACATCCCGTTTCTTTCGCCTCTGTCACCCTACATCCTATAAAGAGAGAGCTTCATTTTTCATTCCACTTTTCTTTGCTTTTTGTTCGCTTCTCTCTCTCTCTCTGAACCCAAACTACATTCCTTTTAAAATAAAGTTTTCGAGTTCACGTTCTCGTTCTGTCTGCCTGCCTGCCTGCCTGCCTGTCTCTCTCTCTCTCTCTCTCTCTCTGTTTCTCTGTCTCTACCTCTGTCTGTCTGTCTGTCTCTACCTCTGTCTGTCTGTCTGTCTCTCTCTCTCCGCAAATGTACGCATACACGCATACACACACACACACACACACACACACACACACACACACACACACACACACACACACACACACCACCGTTTTTCACTCTCAAGCCCCTCATTCCTCCCAACGTTTTCACCGATAGATACGTATCCAAACATCCCAAATAAAAACGTATGCATAAAGTGTCCTTTGAGGCGCGCCCGACAGCACGACATGATGCTATACTTAGTGGGTACTCCGAGACAAAGGGAGACAACAGAGGCCCAGGGGCGTTTGAAGTGATGGGCCCTGTCAACTCCCGGTATGATTCATAGCCCCAGGGAACCGACAGCTCTACTTTTGTTTTGTCGTCTCCGCTCTAAGATTTACGGACGTTAACACGGGGGGACTGTGACCGTTTTCCTTCGGTCATGAGGGTGGGGAGGATAGAAGGAGGGGTGGGAGGGTGTGGGGTGAAGAGATGGAAGGGGAGGGGGGTGAGTGTGTGTCTTAGAAGAAGAAAACAACAACAACCTTTTAGCGGGTCGCGTGTGCAGATTTATGGCACTGAATTCAAAAGGGGGTTCCTTCTGTGTGTGTGTGTGTGTGTGTGTGTGCGTGCGTGCGTGCGTGCGTGCGTGCGTGCGTGCGTGCGTGCGTGCGTGTGTATATATATGTGTGTGTGTGTGCGTGCGTGCGTGCGTGCGTGGGTGTATATATGTGTGTGTGTTGTGTGTTGTTGGTGGTGGTGGTGGTGGTGTTAGTGTAGTGGTGTTGTTGTTGCTGTTGTTGTCGTCCTCTTTGTGCCGTGTGGGCGAGTTCGTATTAATTAAACGCGATCCTGGCGCCTCCGTCTAAGCCTCGCTTTCCGGCGCCCGAGGAAGGATGTCGGAAACCGAAGCTGGGAATTTGTAGCCAGGTCTGTGGCGACGAGTCGTCCCTTTGCAATCTTGCTGGACCTTGCCGCAGTAATGACACCCAGTGCGCCTGGAACTGACTGCGCTCGTTTTACTTTTAACCATCGAACGAACCGGTATGCGTGAGAGGAAGAAGGAGGACGAGGAGGACGAGAAGAAGAAGAAGAAGGAAAGAAAGAAAGAAAGAAAGAAGAAGATGAAGGAAGAAAGGAAGCAAGAAAGAAAGAAAGAAAGAGGAAGAAGATGAAGGAAGAAAGAAAGAGGAAGAAGAGGAAGGAAGAAAGAAAGAAAGAGGAAGAAGAAGATGAAGGAAGAAAGAAGAAGAAGATGAAGAAGAAGAAAAGAAGAAGAAGAAGAAAGAAAGAAAGAAAGAAAAAAAAGAAACAGAAGAAAGAAACAAGAAGAAGAAAGAAACAAAGAAAGAAAGAAGAGAAGAGAAAGAAAGAAAGAAGAAGAAGAAGAAAGAAACAAAGAAGAAGAAGATACGTATAAACGAAATCGACTGCAAGCAAATGCAGTACTATGCTTTCGTATTCCTGCTCCCCTATACTTTCTAGCTCAGCTGTGCCTGGCGAGGGCTCTAGAGAGTGGGTTTAGTCGGCAGTCGGCGTCACGTAACGCTGCGTTGTTTGTTGTCCGCCAGACTCCGCAATCCCCACTCTCACACAATGGCAGCCCGCGTCTGGCACAAAAGGGCAGCGGTCCGGCTTTGGCACAATGGCGCGGAGGTCCACTTGAGGTTTGCTGGAGAACTCGAGGAATTTCCTTTTCGCCCCCTGTCTGCCGGATTAGCCAGAGCTCCCTATTGTGCCATAATCTGCTCCTTTCTCTCTCTCTCTCTCTCTCTCTCTCTCTCTCTCTCTCTCTCTCTCTCTCTCTCCTCTCTCTCCCCCTCTTCTCTCTCTCTCCCCCAATCTCTCTCTCTCTCCTCTCTCTCTCCCCCCCCCCCCATTCTCTCTCTCTCTCTCTCTCTCTCTCTCTGCTTCTACCACTCGACCACGACTGATGCACGTTATGAAATCTGCGGTCGTAGGGGTAGAAAAACAATAACAGCTTTGGCTTCTTCTTCTTCTCTTCTCTCTCTCTCTCTCTCTCTCTCTCTCTCTCTCTCTCTCTCTCTCTCTCTCTCTCTTCTCTGTCAACCTTTCACGTGTTTGGGTTGTGTGTTTTGTTTGTCGGTTGACGGGGCGTTAAGATCCAAGAACTACGCCAATTAACTAACTTTGCGTGCTTTGGCCATTTTCAAATGAATGAGTGCTTTCAGAGCTCCAGGTCAGTAAAAACAAAGCAAAACCAAAACAAAAACAAAGTTTAACTTCCACAACGACCACCGGCTTGTGGGGCACTGAAGCCGGGGAGACTCGAACTCGAAAACTTTATTTTACAAGGATTGTAGTTTAGGTTCAGTCAAAAACCTGTCTAACAACTAGTCCTTGCTAAGCTGCTGATAAATTGATATCAAATTACAAGGCATTATTTATATACATATAGGCATGAATGAGCGACTGAAACGTTATACATGAGAATTTCCACACAAAACATAGCGTGCTCACAGCGCCACGAAGTTTAGGAGCAACTCTAGGTCCAGAGAGCGTAAAGCGCGGCCACCATTGCCGCTGCGATGGCACTGTGAAGTCGTCGTGAATTTATTTAAGGCCCAGCATGGTTCAAGAGCTGTGTGAGAGTCGAGGTGGCCGTCCTGGGCTGTCCGTCCTAACGAGCCTTCTGGCTTCCGTGGACAGTAAAGATTTATTGAACCATGCTTCGGCATTGGTCACAGCTTGTCCCTAATATGTCAGCCGACATCTGAGGACCTTAAGCGTCACTTCGTCATTTAAGGCCCCAGCAAAGTACCGCGAAAGAAGAAGAAAGGTCCAGCAACAAGCTACCCGGCGAAGGCTTGCGACAACGGCACAAGCTGCCCCCTCCTGCTGACAAAACTCCTCAAAGACCTTGTTCGCGCTGACAACGACTTGCTGCGCCGCGGCCGCCGACATGCCGCGCTCTCTAATTTTAAACCCCTTAAACTGCACGTGGCCGTTGTTGGTCTTTTGCCAGCCCCCCCGCCTCAAAAAGAGAAATGATGGCCACATTAAAGAAACCCCATTAAAGACGCCTCGCCAAGTGCGACGACGGCGTCTTCTTTGCACAACAGTGTACTGTCGTGGTGGTGGTGGATGGGTGGCGGTGGGGTGGGTGGGGAGGGGGGAGGGGGCGGAGTGAGGGGGTGAAGACCGAGAGAAAGAGAGACTGGAGCGAAATTACGTCAAAAAGCAGCGCCTTTGAACTTCTCGCAGGTATGGGCGGGGCTGCGGGGTAGAGGGTTCCAATCTAGCACTGAGAGTCGCCTCGTATCGAGTGGGTTTTGATGATCGGTAATGATCAGGTACAAGGCAGAGATAAAGGCTCATCGAAGACGTTAAAAGAAAAAGGAAAGGCACAACGCGGTTCGGCCCTCGTGGAGAGATCCGTTTCATCTTCCTGTATGGACCATCATGCCTACACGGACAGGACAACATCATTCGTTTTTAATGCCTCGTCAAGCGTATGGACAGAGTCGGTCGGATTCTGTCCGTCGGATTCTGACAGTAACTATTTGAAGAGGACATGGGCCCGCCGACAACGTTGCAGAGGTCAGAGGAGGTGTTTGAAAGACGATGAGACCGTCCTCGGCTCCCCGTCCCTAATAGTCCGTTCGGGCTCTGTGGACGTAAAGCAACATTGAACTGGAACGCCGACGATTTCAGAGCTCGGGAGCCGTGTGAAAGCCGAGATAGATGTCCTTGGCTCCCCGTCCCTGAGAGTGAGTGAGTGTGTGTGTGAGAGAGAGAGAGAGAGAGAGAGAGAGAGAGAGTGTGTGTGTGTGTGTGTGTGTGAGAGAGAGAGAGAGAGTGTGTGTGTGTGTGTGTGTGTGTGTGTGTGTGTGTGCGAGAGAGAGAGAGAGAGAGAGTGTGTGTGTGTGTGTGTGTGTGAGAGAGAGAGAGAGACAGACAGACAGACAGAGACAGACAGACAGACAGACAGACAGACAGAAGGAGGGAGTGGAGAGGAGAGGAAAAAAATAACTTCAAGGCATGCGCTTCTCTATCTCTGCACGTCTGAGTCCAGGTTAACACTGACCCCCACCAACCGTTTTTAGCTTAAACCTGTTTAACGCCGAGTTGTCTCCAAAAAGAGGTACTGGCGGGGACTGAGATGCCAGGAAGTGGGGCATGAGGGAGACTGTACCGACTCTGCTTCGTCCAGGGGCGTCCAGAGACAAGAGAGAGAGAGAGAGAGGGAGACACACACACACACACACAGAAACAGAGAGAAGGGGGGGGGAAACAGCAAAACGCCGTGCACGCCTACCGGCTCGCACCCGACCTACCTACACCTGGCCTTCTGTTTTGAAGACCTCATGCTAAGACAACGGCCGTCTTCTCGCCAGGGGTGTGGGAAAGGGCTTTGAGGAAAGCAGCAGACGCTGAGCAGCTATACAAATTGGACACCGAGTTGTGTGCCGGCCCCGCGGGCAGAGCCCTGTACAGTTATGTAACTAATACCTTCATCGGCACAGCTGGAGAGCCGGTTTGGCCTAGCGGTAAGGCGGTAGGCTGGTAAGCGGAAGGACTTCGGTTCGATACCGCTTCGGCTCTCCTTTCTCTTCAAAAGTTGTGGTTTGTGAACACGGTCTTGTGATTTTGTTCCTCGCAATTTATGAAACATTAAAATGGCTCTCATCGCTGCCCATCTTAATGCAGGTCATTCTGGTGGTGACAGTGTAGCGTAGGTATACTATTCTCCTTCTTCCCCCACCTCCCCCTATTCTCCCCATCCCTAATAAGCCTTATGGTTTCTGTGGACGTTAAGCACCATGTTTACTTTTTGACAGAGCTGTGTGACAGCGGAGGTGGCCGTCCTGGGCTCCCCGACCCCTAATAGTCCGAAAGGTTTCTGTGGACGTAAAGCAACACTGAACTTGAACTTCTTCAAATGTTGCTTTACGTCCACAGAGCTCAGGAGCTGTGTGAAAGTCGTGGTGGATGTCCCGAGACTACGAGCTGATAAACTGTACGGTCTCTGTGGACGTAAAGCGACATGGAACTTGAACCTTCATCGACAGTTTCAGTGCCTCCGGTTTGGGCGTGTAGGACATCTGCCTTCCATGCGTTGCGAGGCCACTGTTTCTGCGGAGGTCACTTTCAGAGCCCGTGTAAAGAAATACTTTTCGAGGTTTGCTTCCTCGTTAACTTCGCCCTGAAGGTAACCGTCATCGTTGACTGGGCGTTAAAAACCAATGAGATGTCTCTCTTCCCTCGTTAAGTCAACAAATTCGAAAGGCTGCCTTGTGTTTACGTGCAAACCTTCCTTTCGACTCCCCCCACCTCCCACACACCACACCCCTCCTTCAGTCCTTACCCGCCTAAGCTTAATTTCATCCGCGAGATGTTTCGCTGCGTGAGCGTGTGTATACCCTGGTGGTCTCACGACCTATTCAACACCCAGATTCCTACGATGGGAAGCACTCATTTTCTGGCCGTAGCCCATGCAGTCCAGAAGAGAAACAAGTACGTCACCGATACGACCACCAGTGGTTCGTTTCACAACGAGGTAACAACAACAACAACAACTGAGCAGCCTGACCGTGCTGGGAGGGGTGGTGTGAGGGTGGGTGGAGGTAACCGGAAAACCAATCAACGATGACAACGGAGCGCGTAACTCCCCTGCTGGTCACGGCTTAAAAACGACAGCGAGAAGACTTTAATGTATCAGGAGTTACAAAGACAGTGATGTCCAGTGAACCAACCTTTGCAAACAACCGAAGCAAAAGACCGACCCACTCGCTGGGTGGGAACCCGGCTCCACCTCCCTTCTCTCTCAGCTACTGGGCTCCCGCAATGTCGACGCAGGCAGGGGGTTCGTTATTAATGAGGGGAACGCTCGTCCCGGCCCGGGCAACCTGGGCTCCCCGTCGCTAATAGTCCTTGTGGTCTCTGTGGACGTAAAGCAACATTGAAGAACAGAGCTCAGGAGCTGTGTGAGAGTCGAGGTGGACGTCCCGGGCTCCCCGTTCCTACTAAGCCTACGGTTTCTGTGGACGTAAAGCAACACTTCAACCAACCAACTTTAGTAATGTAACAAAGCTGAAGAAGCTGGGATGTGAACGTCTTCGCCCGAGACGAGCTCGGAGTTCAATGTTGCTTTATCGTCCACAGAGACCGTACGGACTATTACGGACGGGGAGCCCAGGACGGCCACCTCGACTTTCACACAGCTCCTGAGCTCTGTTCTTCAATGTTGCTTTACGTCCACGCTTATGGTCTATAAGGTCTGTTAGGGGCGGGGAGCCCAGGTTGCCCGGGCCGGGACGAGCGTTCCCCTCACTGATAACGAACCCCCTGCTCTGCGTCGACATTGTGGGAGCCCAGTAGCTGAGAGAGAAGGGAGGTGGAGCCGGGTTCCCACCCAGCGAGTGGGTCGGTCTTTTGCTTCAGTTGTTTTCAAAGGTTGGTTCACTGGACATCACTGTCTTTGTAACTCCCACCACCACCACCACCACTCCCACACCACAACTGTTGAAGTTGCTTTGCACTGGCTGGTTCCCCACCACCTTGGTATTTACTGTTCTGGTGGTGGAGGTCTTGCTAGCTAGTACAGGTCGGGGCGCTTGGGACGAGCATCACGTGATTTTTGTTTGTTTGTTTGTTTGCTCGCTCTCTCTCTCTCTCTCTCTCTCTCTCTCTCTCTCTCTCTCTCTCTCTCTCTCTCTCTCTCTGTGTTTTGTATAGGTGGTATGTGCATGTTTATAATCATACCATTTGTAATGGGTCAAGTGGCCTTAAACAATAAAACATTCTGAGTTCTCTCTCTCTCTCTTCTCAACTATTATGTAAATGAACTTACCGCATATAAGCAGAAAACACGTTGACGCGCCCATAATCAGTCCTTTTATCTTTATTTTGGCTTGAATAAATTCTTCTTTAAACCAAGAAGTCACAACGTCCAACACAGCTTCGACCCACAACTGTCCATAGCCACGTCACGGTGCCCACCTCCTGCTCACAGGACACACCTTTTGCAGGTGCAAGTGCGTGTGTGAAGGGGGAGGGGGGGGGGTGAGGGGGTTTAGGGAGAAGGCAAAAGAAAACTACTGCGTGGGTTGGGAGCCAGGGTGGGAGTGGGAAAGGAAGGAGATGGAGTAACTTGTTTGGGTTTCATTTCAGCTGTCTCGGTCCGGTCTCGCTGGTGTGTTTTCGTCAGCTGCCCCACTAGCTGCCTGCTTGCTCGCTTGGCCGGTTGGTTGGTTGGATGGATGGTTGGTTGGTGTAAGGCAGCCTGAGCAGCTGGCTTGACGGTTTGCTCTGTCGGTCCATTTCGTCATTTCCGACAACAGTCTCACTGATTCCCTCCCCCACCCCCCACCCCACCCCCGCAAGCCCAATCGTACGAAAGAATATAAACATTTAAAAAAAAGATTTTTTGTTTGTTTTTAAATCATCGTACAACTGATGGCGTCAACGCACAAGGAGTTACTAATACACGGTGTGTGTGTGTGTGTGTGTGTGTGTGTGTGTGTGTGTGTGTGTGTGTGTGTGTGTGTGTTGTGTGTGTTGTGTGTGTGTGTGTGTGAGAGTGTGTTTGCGTTGATGTACGGTACATGCGGTGTGAGTACGCGTGAGAGAGAGAAGGAGAAGGGTTGAGAGAGAGAGAGAGAGAGAGAGAGACTGACAGACAGACAGACATAGAGAGACAGAAACAGAGAGTGAAGAGCAAAGCACCGTGCCCAGAACCTCCAGAAATCGATAGCAGCAGACTCAGCTGGAAACGTGGCAGCAGTTATTTCCCTTCCTCCAGGATTCTGATGCCAGAAGAAGCCGCGAGAGAGCCACGTGCACATTGTCACACACAAATACACGCGCGCGCAAAACCACCACACACACACACACACACACACCACCCCCCCCCCTCCCCACACGCACACTCACAACATCCACATGTAACAATCAATCCCCACATATATATAATTTTATGTATTAGTACAGGAGTACCGTCAATATTTTTTTTAAATAATTTTTATTAATAATTAATATTTATCTTCTTTATTTTTACCTTCGTTTCTGCGATCAGGATTTCGTCATACGTTTAGCCATTGCAACTGGCGACCTCTACCTCCACCCTCGCTCAGACTCTCTCTCTCTCTCTCTCTCTCTCTCTCTCTCTCTCTCTCTCTCTCTCTCTCTCTCTCTCTCTCTCTCACACACACATATATATACTCTCTCTCTCTCTCTCTCTCTCTCTCTCTCTCTCTCTCTCTCTCTCTCTCACACACACACACACACACACACACACACACACACACACACACACCACACACACACACACACACACAGCTGTGCACCCGGGGACGTCTATTTCGTGTCAATGACTGTGTCCCAAGGAGCAAGCAAAAAAACAAAAAAACAAAAAAACAATGACAAAACATGTACAGCAAAAAAACATGGCTGCCTGCCGGCAAAGAACGACAACCGCTCTACCCCCGCCCCCACTGGGACCTATCACACCAAGGGGGATAACTTGTCAGTCACTGGCAGGGCTCGGGGCGACAGGCTATCAACTGGATGGCTGTAGCCTGTTGCGTCCGCCCTCCCTAACACTGCACGTGGCGATCGCTCAAGGCTTTCGTTTGTTTGTTTGTTCAGCACAGGGCGACAGACACGCGGCACGCTATGCAGTGCAGATCGACATTAACATCATTCTTTTCTTCCGTCTGTCTTCTCTTTGCTCAGTAAGCTCCCCTCCCAAGTTCGTTCGTTAGCTAGTTAGTAATTGGATTTTAACGTCCTGTCAGCCGAACAGGGTTTCCTCAGGACGAATATCCCGCTACGCTCTGCCATTGTTCTCATCTGTATCCCGTGTCTTTCGTTGTTGCTTGTTTGTTGTTATATAGAAAATTTATGTATTTTTTAATTATTTATTATTATTATTATTTTGTTGTTGTTGGTGATGGTGGTGGTGGTGGCGGTGGTGGTGTGTGGTGTGTGTGTGTGTGTGTGTGTGTGTGTGTGTGTGTGTGTAGCTGTTGTTGTTGTTGTGTTTGATTTCTTGATTATCGTCTGTACATTTTTTTTGTTGTACATTTTTTGTTTGTTTTCGTTTTTGTTGTTGTTGTTGGTTTTTTTCCTTGTATGTGCTGCACCGTCTTTTCCGAGAAATTATGAAGTTCATACCATGCGAAATACCTGTGCACGCTAATGTCCAATGTCCCTCCTCCCCCTCCCCCCCTCCCCCCCTTTTTTTTCCTCTTTTTTTGGGGGGGGGGGGGGAATGGGGGTGGTGGTGGGAGGACCCCCAGCCACCACCACCATCCTTCAGCCC
>JABMCL010003609.1:137500-165000 GCA_018857735.1 Alviniconcha marisindica | reverse complement strand
CCAGAGAATGAACAGTTTGTTCGTGTAACCCACACAATTGGCCATCCCGAAGTTCAATTCCACAGAAACCACAAGGCTTATTAGGGACGGGGAGATGAAAGGGCGGGAAAGAGGGTATGGAGGAGGGTGAGGGGGGAGGCAGATTATATACCCATCGCTACACTGTCTCCATCAGAATGATTTCTGTATTAAAATGGGCAGCGATGAGAGTCATTAATGTTTCATTAATTGCGAGGGACAAAGTCACAAGACAGTATCCACGAACCACAACCTTTTTGAAGAGAAAGGAGAGCCGAAGCGGTATCGAACCGAGGTCCTTCCGCTTACCAGCCTAACGCCTTACCGCTAGGCCAAACCGGCTCACACGAGGATGTAAAGTAAATAAACATGCTGCTTAACGTCCACAGAAGCCATGGGGCTTATCAGGGACAGGTATGATGATGTCCCATTGGTGCCGTTTGCCATGTGAAAGGCGATTCGTGTCTACAATGTCGTTGTCCAAGCACGCTCGCAAATATGAGGCGCGTCCGCCAGTGGTTCCAAAAGAGTTCCGTCTCCATTCAGACGATTTTGGTCTTATTTGTGCTGAAGTAAGCAACGTGGGCGGTTATAAAAAGAAACGCGATATGATTTGAGTTGTGCATGGTTCAGGAGCTGTGTGAGAGTCGAGGTGGCCGTCCTGGGCCGTCCGTCCTAACGAGCCTTCTGGTTTCCGTGGACGTAAAGATTTTATTGCACCGTGCTTCGGCATTGGTCACAACTTGTCCCTAATATGTCAACTGACATCTGAGGACATTAAGCATCACTTCATCATCATCATCATCATTTGAGTTGTCTGTTACACACTTACTGCCATTTGATTTAAAAAGAAAAAGAAAAAAAAAAAAAAAAGTTGTCAATTTTTCGAGACCCACGGCGTTACCAGTTATGGCAGTGGTTGGAGGAAGGGTGTCGCGGTGAAACAGTGCTTGGAGTTTGGAGCACACAGTGCAAGACGTGTGGCGCGAGGAAGTGTAACCCGGATGTAGGCCAAAAACGGTGCGTCCTCGTGCTATCTCATTCACAAAAGAGCGCACAGTCATCACGCATTTATCTCCCCTTTTTACCTCCTTTCATCATCCAAGCACCAAGCACCAAGCGATACCCCCCCCCCCCCCCCCCCCTGCCCTGCCCCACCCCCAACCCCCAACACCTCTTCATTGACAGGAGCGGCATAGTTTTCCAAAATGGTCTCTCTCGGTCGGCCGTGCAAAACGCTTGTGGTGTCACGCACCCGGGTCTACTGTGCTTAATTTGTTCATTCACACAAAAAACAAAAACAAAAAATGAATCACTAAAGGTAAAACGCCTAGCTGACGCTGCCCACGTCTGAAATAAATTGGGTCGTCTAGTGATAAATTACGAAAGTATCCACAGCACAGATATGAATGAAGTGGGCGAAATAAGTGTGTGTGTGTGTGTGTGTGTGTGTGTGTGTGTGTTGTTTTAGGGGGGGGGGAGGGGGGGAGGGGGGCGTGGGGGGGTTCAACATGATCATTCCCTTCTCAAAATAGCTTGTGGGGGGGTTACCAAAACATGCGTTGGAGGGCGGCGGGGGTGGGGGAGGGGGGGGGGGTGAGATGGAGTGAGGTGAGGCGGGGGTGGGGGTGGGTGGGTGCAGTACATCAAAGAGTGTTGTGCGGTGAAATACATGTCACTTCAGTAGCATCTAGAAGTGACACTGCTTCACAGCTTCAAAGCTCATCTTCAGCTGGCAGCTTTAGAGTGGTCTCCCATCTTCTTCTTCTTATTTTTTATTTTTTATTTCTTTATCCTTATTTGCTTCTCTTCCCAAGGCTCAGTCAGACATCAAAGAGTCTCCCACACCCACCTCCCACAACTTCTTACACGCAGTGTCTTTCACACCAAATCCAAAGCATGCACGAGTGTTGTGCGACAACTCATTCAAAAGTGGATGCTGCTGTTGTTGTTTCTTCTGTTTCTTATCGCTTCTGCTTCTGCTTGTTCTTCTTCTTCTTCTTCTTCTTCTTCTTCTTCTTCTTCTTCTTCTTCTTCTTCTTCTCTCTCTCTCTCTCTCTCTCTCTCTCTCTCTCTCTCTCTCTCTCTCCCACTGTGCGTGCGTGCGTGCATGCGTACGTGCGTGCGTACGTGTATGTGAGTGTGTGTATGTGAGTGTGTGTGTGTGTGTGTGTGTGTGTGTGTGTGTGTGTGTGTGTGTGTGTGTGTGTTGTTTTTCGTATTTCGTTCTATGTTGGTTGGTTTCTTCTTCTTCTTCTTCTTCTTCTTCTTCTTCTTCTTCTTCTTCTTCTCCTCCTCCTCTTTCTCTCCTCCTCCTCCTCCTCCTCCTCCTCCTTTTGCTGTTATCATCGTTGACTGAGCGGATAAGACAGGAATGGCAAGGCAGCGGAGGGCGTGCTTTGGATTCGATTCGACTCGAATGGCCAGACTGAATTAAAACTGACAGGATCAGCCGATCTCACGGACTGATTAAAACACAAGCAAACAAGAGGATTAGCTCAACAGTTAGGCCTATGCGTTTGTTGGGTGAACCGTCCGATCGATTTTCACTGATCTACACGGTTCTCTGTTGCATACATTCTAATGCGTTACCATTTAACCAGACCAAAATTTGATCTCGGGTAGCCACGCGCCTGTACGATCAATAACACGTTCACGTACGTGCACTAGAAAGAATATTCTCTGTAACTTCAATTTGATTTTCAGTAGAACCGAAACAATTATGCGGCGCGACAATCGAATGAACTAGTTCAATAAAAATTGATGTCCGTTTTACGTCATCTAGACAGACATGACGTCAACAGACTGCCGAGAAAGTACAGAAATCATTGAACGATAATGAAAAAAAGTTTGCTGTGAAGTTCGTGATAAGAATGGAAGACAAAAACCGTAAAAGAGGGGCCTCATTTGGAAGCGACAGAGAGAGAGAGAGAGAGTGTGTGGTGGTGTGTGTGTGTGTGTGTGAGAGAGAGAGAGAGAGAGAGAGAGAGAGAGAGGAGGAGAGAGAGAGAGAAGAGAGAGAAGAGAGAGAGAGAGACGTGGGGGGAGGGGGGGGGCAGAGAGATCGACAGACAAAGATAGAGAAATAAGAATATTTTACTACCCAAGGTTAAAGATTTAAGCACAGGTTGGCTTTTTTTTTTTTTTTTAATACAAATGTGTTCCTCAATGGGGGAGAGAGGGGGGAGAGAGAGAGAGCTGAGAGAGAGAGAGGGGAGGGAGTAGCCCCTCCTCTCTCTCTCTCTCTCTCTCTCTCTCTCTCTCTCTCTCTCTCTCTCTCTCTCTCTCTCTCTCTCAGAGACAGAGACAGAGACTGAGACTGAAATAGAGAGAAAGATGGGGAGAGAGTGACTCAGTCAAAAACTAACAGAGAGACAGAGACTGAAACAGAGAGAGAGAGAGAGAGAGAGAGAGAGAGGAGAGAGAGAGAGAGAGAGAGAGAGAGAGAGAGAGAGAGAGAGAATTCCTTCCTCTTTGTTCCCATGGCATTCTGTTGTTTCGACTGTACACAGACTGAGATGATGTTTACAGAAACAAGTGCCAGAAGTGGAGCACCTCTGATGACCCACGAGACGGAGTTTCACCAGGCTCTTTTGAACCGTTTCCGGGAGGCCTCGCTGGGCCTGGGTCTTCCGTGATAGCTGCTCACCGAGACTACGCACTTGTGTCGTCTGCCTTTCCTGCCGGCCGTGTACATACACACAGCTGACAGTGGACCGGTGTTGGGTCTGCTCGGACTTTGCACGTGAAACTATAGATTGCAGAACCCCGCGGAATATCCAGGTCAATGCAATAATTATGTTATAGTTAGAACCACCCAGAAAGTGCAGGAACGAATCAAATCTGGGTGCAGTCTGGGTTTCCAGACTCTCTGTCTGTCTGTCTCTCTGATCGGCGAGGGCTGTATGTAAGAAGACCCGGTGTCTACTCCACTACCCTCCTAAAATAAAGTTCATTTCTCCTCTCCCCCCCCCCCCCCCCCCCCCCCCCCCCCACCCCCCCCCCCCCCCCCCAAAGTTTTTTTCTTTTCCCATTTCCCCTTTCAGTTACTTTTCTTTCCTTTTTTCCCTTTCTCAATTCTCTCTTTCTCTTTCTCTTCCCTCTTTTCTTTTCAGTTTCTTTTTCTTTTTTTCAAATTCGAATTCTTTCTCTCTCCCACCCCCTCCTTGTCTCCCTGATCTACTCCTTCTGTCTCCTACCAACCAACTCTCCCTGTGCCCTACCCCTACCCCTGGCTCTGGCCACCCCTACCCTTCAAGGATTATTAGATCATGAGTGCCCGTGAGACCCGTGGCCGGGGGCGGCGGCGAGAAACTGAAGAACATTTCCTCCGACTTCTCCTTCTCCCCCGGAGACGCAGCATCGCGCTAGAGAGCTCCACAAGGGGAGACAAGTGTTTCCAGCTGCCCACAGTCGCCATCGAGTTGTTTCCCTTTCTCCCCGTCCCAGGGGGGAGGAGGAGGAGGAGGGGGAGGGGTGGGGGGGTGGGGGGGGCGGGGCGCGGATGTGGTGTGGTCTGGGACCACTTGGCGCCAGGGTGGTGGGGGTGGGGGTGGGGGGAAGTGGTGGGGGGGGGGAGGGGGGGACAGAGTGTGGTTTGCTACCTTGGTTGACCGCACAGGCCAGCCTCAGTCGTCTCAGTCAGGCACCGTTCCGCTCCATTTGCTAAAGACTGGCCAGACTCCATTAGTTTATGGTTTGGGAGGGCCGGGCAGCTGACGCCTTCCAAAGTTGTCAGCCGGCAGCAGGTCAAGCCGTCAAGCCGGCTGGGCTTGCAAAAGCTGCCGGCCGCTGCCGATGACGTATCGCACGTGCACCAGGTGCCCGGATCAATACTGTCCTCACTTGAAACTGAGTGGGCGCCATGTTGGAATGGCGTGTGTTCAGTGTTGGTGGTCGTGTCGTGTGTGTACGCGCGTGTGTTTGTGTGTGTATGAGACACAGAGAGAGTGTGTGCGCGCGTGTGTGTTTGTGTGTGTGTGAGAGAGTGTGTGTGCGCGCGCGTGTGCGTGCGTGCCCTTTGTCAGTGTGGTGTGGGGTTGGTTGGGTAAATGTTTGTGGGTGAGAGAGGGGAGAGAGGGGGGGGGGTGAGGGCCGAGAGAGAGAGAGAGAGAGACTGGGGGTGGGGGTGGTGGTTGGCTGAGGACGTGTCAGTGATTGTGGCAAGCTGCTGAAACAACCTGATGTGCACGTAGCCTACACTGAGATCTGGAATCATCGCCAGCGCTGACTCAACTCCACAAATCTTCGTCATAAATCTCTAAAGCAGCCAACAGCGGCCTACACAGCCTGTAAGACAAACTAAGCACGTTTCACCCTCAGCCGCTACGGGTCACCGCCGACTCAGTGACACAGCCTCTTCAGCTTTGCCGTGCACGTGCATCCCGCACCCACACACCTGTTTTGACTGGCGATCGATTTGTGTCACGGAGTTAATGTTCTCAGTCCGCCGTGAGAACTTGACACGACGAATAGGTTGGCCCAGCAAATCGCGGAGAGCCGTAGTTGACGCAAAGGCCGTTAGTTCTTCTCCCTGCGCCGGTCCAAACTAGTTCAGTTAGCAAGGCAAATAAACGACCGACTTGTATCGTCAGTGTCATCGAAGGAGTTGGCGGCGTACGTAGCCTAAAACTCATTTCGGGCACGAATGACAACTACAGTGACAGTACCGGTAATGGAGCTCTTTTCTTCTCTTTCTTAAAAAAGAAAGAAAAAAAGTTTAGAGGCTCGTGGACGTTTCTGGTTGTTGTTGTTGTTCAAGTTGTTGTTTTGGTAACAGTGGTCTTGCTATTCGGGACATTTAACAAATAAATGTTACAGATACAATTGACTGTATACAGGTACAAGATGACTATGTCATATACAGGACCAGGAGAAAGGAACAAAAAAAAGGGGTGGGGGGAAGAGTGAAAAGGTGATCGATCGATTAAAAACAAAATCCACTGACAAACAGAATGTCACAGGAAACCAATTGTTCACAGCAATCTCTCTCTCTCTCTCTCTCTCTCTCTCTCTCTCTCTCTCTCTCTCTCTCTCTCCAGTATCAGTATTTGTGTATATATTAGCAAAGCAACACATTGTCCCCACAACTTTCACAAAAGTACACAAGAAAAAGAAGAGTCCAGTCGTAATCGACACGAAAGCGGAACGAATGATCCACTGAGCTATGGCGGAGTTAGACAGCCGGGCCGACTTGTCGAACCTTTTCCAATCCGGTCTCTGCAGCGAGACGACTGGGAGGTGATTGACAAGCTCGGACCACGCCCCCTCCTGCCGAGCGAGGCATCGCCCTTTGATTGCACGCGGGGCATCCCCGAGCTGTCAATCATTTTGCAACTGAGGAGAAGGTCTTCGCCTCGGTGTTTGTGCGGTTCTCCGGTGTCAATATCGTGCAGTGTACATTGTCTGTGGGCATGAATCAGTTTCACCGCGCGATAAACAGTAGACACAACGTGTTATTCTTGCCACGAGTTTTTTTTCTTTTCTTTTTCGTTTCCTTGTTTTAGTTTAGTCAGTCTTTTCTTCACACGTGACTAGAATATTAATTTACTCATCAACAGGACGCGCGCTTTAATCGAGGGATCGCTTCTCCTCTTTATGCTTTACTTTATTCGAGAAAGAAACTTTCAGTTTCATGTCAATACAAAAACTGAAAACTGCCGACAGCTGAGGCCATCGACAAAGAAACTGACATAGCGCTCCGAGTCAGTCAGTGACCGTCTACCGTTTCACGAGGATATGTTTTTTTATTCACAAAATTCCTCACCTGTGACACTGAATAAAAGAACTGCCCTGTGCAATGGTATCGTGAAGGAGGTTTCCGGATTGCGTAGAGGTAGTGAGAAAGGAAGGGAGATAATGGAGCCAGGACGGACGCCGGAGGCTGTGGGTTAATAAGTGCGCATGCGTGTGTGTTTATTTCTCAAGTCCATATTTGGTGCAGGGTTTGTTGCCGAGTGCACGCGCGTGTGTTAGCCGGTTCTCGCACACTGGTGTGCCTCCGCAATTTACATATAATGCTGCTTTTGTTGTTGTTGTTATTGTCACTGTCATTGTTGTTGTTTGTTTGTTTGTTTGTTTTTGTTTTCTTGTTTTGATCGAGATCCAAGACACTTAGTCACACACACACACACACACACACACACACAACACACACACACACACACACACACACACACACCTTAAAACGATATGTACATAGGCTATACTTGTCATTCGGCCGTGTGTTTGTTCATTTCGTCAAAAGTGACTAGGAATTTAATTTACTTATCGATAGGACGCATGAATCGATTGCTTCTCCTTTTGATCCCTTACATGTAAATCGAGATGTTTCCTGCTACAGTACATAACAACACTTCTGTGGGAAACATTCACAAACACACATCATTCTCTTATCTCTCTCTGCTGCTGGAAGAGGGCGCGACTGAAACAGTACATCACGGACGGTGCGCTGTTCGTGCATAAAAATAACAACTACCGCACGCAAAAGGTCACAGTCCTGTACTTCACGTATTTTTTTTTCCCCCCCCCCCCCCCCCCCCCCCCCCCCCCCCCCCCCCCCCCCCCCCCCCCCCCCCCCCCCCCCCCCCCCCCCCCCCCCCCCCCCCCCCCCCCCCCCCCCCCCAAAAAAAAAAAAAAGAAGAAATGAAAAAAATTTAAAACCCCACCCCCCCCCTTTTCCCCCCCCCCCCCCCCCCCCCCCGACCCCCTTCCCCCCCCAAACCCCCCCCCCGCCTTCCCTCAGCAGATGCAGGTTAGGTCCGTATCGAATAGCACTCTATAAGAAGCGATCAACAAGCTTTTAAGTGTTGGTCATTAGTGTCTGTAGGCCTTGGGCTTGTTTGTCAAATTCGCAAGGTGAGGATGGATCACTTTGTCGCGAATTACACCTGACTGTACCGCCTTCCCCCCCCCCCCCCCCCCCCCCCCCCCCCCCCCCCCCCCCCCCCCCACCCCCCCAACCCCCCCCAAACCCCCCCACCCCCCACATCCCCGTCCCTACACTCGGTCTCAACTCCCTCGTTAATTAATTACAATGTATTTTTGCCACTACTCCGCATGAGTACGCTTTAACCCTTTCACTGGCATGACGCGACTTGGAAAACGATGCGAAAACGATAGCTTAAAAGGGTGACATTTTAGATCCTGAGCACGTGAAAAGGGTTTGCATCAAAACGCACGGAACTGAAAGCAGATTTGTTACAGGAGCTGGAAAATATACTGTTTGCAGGCGTGTGCGTGCGCCTTTCGATCCGGAAATTGTACAGGCTTGGGCAGTGAAGGGGTTAAAAAGAAGGAGAAGAAGAAGAAGAAGACCCGTCCCTGATAAGCATCCTCGCTTCTGTGGACGTTAAGCAAAATGTTAACGGTTAAAAAGAAAAGAAGAAGAAGAAGAAGAGGCTTCGTTTAGGTTTAAGCAAATTAATTTGTTTAATTAAATTTATTCAGGATTTAAAAGAATGATACAATACACAGTGTTGGGCAACAGCAACAAGTGCAGGCTTACAGCTTTTACGTCTTTTTAAAAATGTTTATTAAAAAAACATTATTGATTTTTTAAAATCAAAAACCGGTTCTGGTTGCTTTCGTCTGCCCTTTCTTTAAATTTTTGTTTGTTGTTGTTGGGTGTGCGGGGCGCTTGTGTTGTGTGTGGGTGTGTGTGTGGTGTGTGTTGTGGGGTTTTGTGTGTGGGGGTGGGGTGTTATTGGTGGGGTGGTGGTGGGGGTGGTGGAGGTTTTTTTGTGTTGTTGGGGGTGGTTGGTTTTGTTCTTGTTTTTGTTTTTTTTGTGGGGTGTTTTTTTGTTGCTGCTTTCTGGGGGGGGGGGGGGGGGGGGGGGGGGGGGGGGGGGAGGGAAATGGGGGGTTAAACTACACCCGGCAGAGGGCTGGATTTGACAGGTGTCACAGCGACAAATCAGCGGGTGAAATCGACAAGCTCGTCAAGGGGAGCGGCACGTGCAACAGGAAGGTGCGAGCGAGGTGAGCACGCGACGTTGCCAACACAGGCCACAGCTAAACACGCACACACGCTTCACCCTTTATATCCAAGACACAAGCTTACTCTATTGATTGTCCATAATACGCGCTTTAGCATCTGAGGTCATTAAGCAAAACGAAAGAAAGAAGGCTTCACCCAGGGAAGTCGAAGCGAGCTGATGATGCTGTCCGGGCCATGGAGCTGTATCTACATATAGGTCCGTGGTCGGGGCATCACAGTGTGGAAACCCATCGGGGAAACTAGCCCACACTACTGACGCGGCCACTCGTCAGGGAATGCTCGTCCACAACTGTCTCAGCCCGCTTCGCCGCTGTGGCCTGAAAGAATGCAACTTGGAACTGCTGCACGCGACCTGACCTACAAAAATGTATTTACCCCCCCCCCCCCCCCCAGCTCCCCACCCTGTCTTCTGTGTGTGTGTGTGTGTGTGTGTGTGTGTGTGTGTGTGTGTGTGTGTGTGTGTGTGTGTGTTGTGTGTGTGTGTGTGTGTGTGTGTGTGTGTGTGTTGTGTGTGTGTGGGGGTGGGTGGGTGTTTTGTTAAGCGCGCGCAGGGAATGATCCGCGGGACCTTCCCCCATAATTAAACCTCGCCTAGCATGCGAGCCAAAAAATAAAGCCACGCACCTAGCCTAGGCCAGCGACGGAATAATAGGTGGAGGTAAGGGGGAATCGGTTTATACGCATCTCGTCGTCCACACGTGTCCCCAAGGCCCGCGCACTGCGTGGCCCGCCTTTTGCTTCAGGCCAGGAACAGCTCTGAAAGCGCGGCAGTACAGCTTCTGTGAGAAGGCATCGACGGGCACTGGTTTGGTTAACTTCGTTTAACCCTCTCACTGCCACGCTTTCCGCGCCGTCACTGACTTGAAAACGACGGATAAAAGTGCCAAATTTGAAATCATTAGTGACTCTTCTGTCTTCTTCTTCTTCTTCTTCGACTTCTTCTTCGTATTCTTCTTCTTCGACTTCTTCTTCGTGTTCTTCTTCTTCGACTTCTTCTTCGTATTCTTCTTGGTTGACTGGGCGTAAAACACCAAGTTACTAAATTCCTCTTCTTCTTCTTCTTCTTCTCACTTTCGCAAGTAGATCTGTTATAGGACCGGCAAATAATATGCTGTTTGCAAGTGTACATGTGTGGGTCGACTGGGCGTTAAATAGCAAGACTCAGGACGCGTTCTCGTAGTACTTTACGTTGCATGCAAGGACAACAACCCCCCCCCCCCCCCCCCCAACGCACGCATACACACACACACACACACACACAAGGCGCACACACATACACAGACACACACACACACACACCAACCACCCCTCTACTTCTGTCACTGCGGTTGTCGAATGTTCCGGATCCACCTTCCCAAAGTACACAGGTTTCTGGGCAACACGAAACGTGGATAAGAACACGGAACACGCATGGTCTGACACGTGCAGCAGGCACGGAAAAAAAATTGATCGACAGAAGATCCGAGGCCCGTACGGAAAGTAAGCCGGACGCTCAAGTACCGTGGACAAACATTAAATCATGCCTCTAAAATTGAACATCTTCCATTTGCAGTAACTATAACTAGTACTCTGTGTGTGTGTGTGTGTGTGTGTGTGTGTGTGTGTGTGTGTGTGTGTGTGTGTGTGGTTGTGTGTGTATGTTGTTTGCTGTTTTGTTGTTTTGTTGTTGTTGTTTTTTTGGGGTTTTTGGTTTTGGTTTTATTTTTTTTTTTTTTGTTTTATAACTTGCCTCCGGATGTGTCTTATTACTGCTGTTCTTCTACTACATATATTGTTGTGGTTTGGGTGGCCGTTGCTTGTCTCGGAGATCATCGGAAGTGTCTTATTACTACTCGTTTGCAAGAGTTATTATTGTTGCTGTTTTGCGGTGCTCTTGCCGCTGCCTAGCATGACATAACGGACGTGACGTTGCATAATATGGGTGAATAATTGTACAAAACAGTACAGAGTTGCACTGTCAACTATGGCAGAGACCCCCCCCCCCCCCCACCCCCCGACCCCACACACCCCTCACAATATACTAGAGAGAGAGAGAAAGACAGAGAAAGAGAGAGACAGAGAGAGAGAGATGTGCCTTCAGTAGTAGTAACTTGATGTTTTAATGTGCCTTCAGAAATAATAATAATAAGAAGAAGAATGTTTTCTTTTTGTGAGCTGTAATTCTCCAGTTGGACCACACTGACCTGAAAAAAGAAGAAGCACTAAACTAACCCCCCCCCCCCCCCCCTCCCCCCCCCTTTTCCCAACCCCCCTAAATTTTTAAAATGTAGTTTATATCTTTCTTTTAAACATTTTTTTTTTTTTTTAAGACGGTAGGCCTGCTGTAGGTTGTAATTTGCTCTACAAAGTCCTTTTACCCGTCCCTTCTAGTCCGTACAGCCTCTGTGTACGTAAAGCGACATCAGAAGAAGAAGAAGAAGAAAGAAAGAAAGAAAAAACACAACAAAAAAAACCACTGCAAAGCAGCGGCCAGCCGTGTCAGTTTCCCCCCCCCACCCCCCCCCCCCCCCCCCCCCCCCCTGCACCACGCGCACTTTTGCCACGCAGGTGTGAAACGCGTGCAGCAGTGGCGTTGTCACTGGGGCCATCAAACCTGGCTCTGCCGTGCCATCGACCTCCCGAGTGACGTCATGATCGGTGATCTATCATCTCTAATTTCCCCCTTTGATCTTCCCTCCACGTCGACGGAGATAAGGCGGGGAAGGGTGGGGGTGGGGGAGATGGGGGTGGGGTGCGGGGGGGGGGGGGGGGGGGGGCGAGGGAGAGAAAAATATAAGGGAAAACGCGGTCAGCACGTCGAAATTGTAAAAATAATACAAACTGAAACTGTGCATTTTCATAGGGGGAGAGAAAAACAAACAGATAGAGAAAGACAGAGACAGAAAAACAGAGACAGACGGACAGAAGAGAGAGACAGACAGACAGACAGACAGACAGACAGAGACAGAGAGAGAATGGATGAGTGGGGGGAAGAGAGACAGAGAAGAAAAGGACAACGCAGTCATCCACAAAGTCGAAGACGCTCTCGAGTTTTAATGTGGAGATCAAAGGAGGGTCTTACGTTACCGTCTTCACGAGCATTGATCAACATAGTAAAAATGGAGGTCGGGTGAAACGCTTTGTCCTTGCACCTTTAGTCATGCAAAAGCAAGCACCCTACACACTAAAAAAGAAAAAAGAAAAACGGGAAAAAAGCCAAGTCCTGTATCACTTTTTAATCCCAGCGGACAGCTGATCAAAGATGTAGAAATTAATAAGACACACTGGAGTTGTATTAGCGTAGGAGAGAGCAAGGGGAGAGAGTGGGGGGGGGGGGGGGGGGGGGGGGGGGGGGGGGGGGTGGGGGGAGGTAAACTTTGACGCACTGACTTCAGTTTTCAAGCCCACGAAACAAGGGGATGCGACGCATATTAACTTTCTATTACGCACAGCGATACGAAGAACGGGTGGTGGGGGGGGGGGGGGGGGGGGGAGAGTAGAGAGAGAGAGACAGACATAAGACACAGACAGACAGACAGCGACAGAGAGAGAGAGAGAGACAGAGACAGGGTTGTGCCCAAACTCCAAGCACTGGTTTACGACATCCTTCCTTCCTCGGAGGAAGGTGCCGGAAAGCGATGCTCGGAGTGCGAGTTGTGCCTTCACATGTATTTTTAAGCTTCCGCCTGTTTCTATGCGTTTGTAAGTTGTTTGCATGCGCGTGTAATTCTTGCTGCAAGAATGGTCTACGCGGGCGAGGAATGCGTACGATGAGAAAGAGAGAGAGAGGGGGGGGGTGGGGGTATAATATTTGTATGGCGGTGTATTTGTGTATGTGTTTGTTATGGTAGTTTGTTGGTTGGTGTGTGTGTGTGTGTGTGTGTGTGTGTGTGTGTGTGTGTGTGTGGTGTGTGTGTGTGCGTGCGTGCGTGCACGTGTGCGTGCGTGCGTGCGTAAGTGTGTGTGTGCGTGCGTGCGTGCGAGCGCGCATACGTGTCTGTGTGTGTGCGTGCATACGTGTACGTGCGTGCGTAAGTGTGTGCGGGTTTGTGTGTGTGTGTGTGTGTGTGTGTGTGTGTGTGTGTGTGGTGTGTGTGTGTGTGCGTGCGTGAGGTGTGTGCGTGCGTGTATGTGTGTGTGCGTGCGTGCATACGCGTGTGTGTGTGTGTGTGTGTGTGTGTGTGTGTGTGTGTGCGCTGAACATCCAGCAGCCCCCTGCCGGAGCTCCGGTGGATTCAAAATAACCCAGCAATGCATCAAAACGTCATTGTGTTGCCTTGAGAGTGTTAAACTTGGACACTACACACAAACTTCCAGACCCAAGACGTTAAATAAAATAACCCAGCAATGCATCAAAACGTCATTGTGTTGCCTTCAGAGTCTTAAACCTGGACACTACAAACAAACTTCCCGACCCAAGACGTTAAATAAAGAACTGCTCTGAACAATGAATTGTACGGTTTTATCAACGATGCATCCGAAACAGAAAGAACAAAGAAAAAGAAAAAGAAAAGTTCAGCGAGAAATCGTGAAACAACTCAGTCCAAGACCGCTAAACCCGCTCAGCCAAGGTCAAACTGACACTGATATAACCGCACTGGTTGACTGGGCGGAAAACACCAACTTTCCTCTCATTTCGGCAGCGTTCCAAGCATCGACAGAAGAGGTGTCGAAATAAAGACCGCATTCCTGGAGGTCTGTGGGAAGGCACCCTCACGTACATAACCCATAGAAAAAAAAAAAAACTGAAACTTACCAATTCATTACGCTCGATCAGAATGTTTCGTCCACGCCGTTCCCCGTTCAAATGGAGGTGATTTACAGAACACCCAGGCGCCGTCGAATAATCGTGACTAACTCCACGTTCCTGACAAAGACGCAGGGTCGAGACAGTACCGTCGATATCCTCCTTGCTGTCGCCATTTGCGTTTCTGTCCACTTCGTAATTATTATTCAGATCGTGTTCCTCCTTTAAGTGACAGTTTTCACTCCTTGTTTGGTCCGGTTCCATGCAGTCCATGGGCTCCATATAATCCACTGGTTGAAGGGCAGTTGGATACTGTGTACGATTAGGCTCCATGTTGACAAGAACCTGAGAGTGTGTGATCAAAGGTAGGCTATTTACTCCAGGTAACTAACTGTGTGAGAATTTCTTTCAGCGGTTCGGCCGGTTGACTTGTACTCGTTCTGAGCACGTGAAACGCGTGGACGTTGTCTGAGTGTATTTATACTTGTTTTGCGCTTGCTTGCATCGTTCACTGACAATTCAGCGTTGGTTAAAAAGTAAGGCAGCTTATTTGTGCTTCGTGGGAGTTGCAGAGAGAGAGAGAGAGAGAATTTCTTTGTGCTTCGTGGGATTCGCCGAGATAGAGGGAGGGTGAGGGTGAGAGAGAGAGTGGGGTGGGGGGGGGGGGGGGGTGCGGGTAGGGGTTACAAAGTTTCACGTGCGCGCCCATCATCATAATAAAATGCCCCAAAAGATATCTCTTACGCACATTAACGATCATGTAGTCCATTGTTAAAGTTCTGTGGATTGTAGAAACATCAAAATGACCCAGAATGCACTAAGAGTGTGAAAGTCTTCAAAATGGCGAACTTGAGAGAGGGGCGAGCGCGAGGTCTGGTTTGATTTACGTTGTTGTTGTTGTTGCTGCTGCTGCTAGAAAGTGCATGCATACATGAATGAGGTTTGCTTCAGCACTTTTGAACATGCTGGCACAGCCACACACCAAGCACAGGACCCACAGCGTAAAAACCGCGAAACAACAGGCAGTTCAATGTAGTAATCACGTCACAGGTAAACAGAGATTCAATCCACCCCGACGATCTTCATCGACGTCGCATTTTTTTCTTTTTCTTTTTTCTTTTTCTTTAAAAAAAAGTCAAAACAGAAGTCCTCGCTGAACACGACGCCTACTTTAAAAAACAACAACAACAACAAACAAAGAAAAACGGGGGGGGGGGGATGGTCGGTACATTACTTGTCTTGACTTAACAGAACAGATTCGCTACTTTGATTCATCAGGGTGGATGAAATATGACCCCCCCCCCCAACCCCCCCCCCCCCCCCCCCCCCCCAACACATACTCTTTTTAACAAAGCGTCGTGTTCAGCCGACCTATGAAGGGTGTGCGGCGGAGGTCATATTCCATCCACCCTGACAAATCTAAGTAGCTGGAATCTGTTCCGTTAAAGTCAAGACAAGTCATGTATACAGACCACATTGAAAACGATGCCGAGCTAAAAGGGACGGGATTGGGAGTAGTTAGAAAAAGCGGGTTGCCTGTCGGTGTGTGTGTGTGTGTGGGGGGGGGGGGGGTGGGGAGCGAGAAGGGTGGAGGGGGGGGGGGGGGGAGGGAGCAGAGACAGAGAGAGAGAGCCTCATCGACAGCTAGTGCAAGTGACTGGCACATCGGAAGTGGAGTTCTGAAGAGCAGGTGTCCAGTTGCCCGTGCCGCTAAATGTCACGGCATCAAGGTCAAGGACTTCTCCATTTCCCTATCGCTTCGTGCTGCTCGGGTGCCGAGCCGCTGCGCTGCGTAGTTTCAGCGCGCCAGCAACGATCCTTTTCAAATGCATGAACGGGCAAAACGCAGGCATAGCCGTTGTAGTTTCAGCGCGCCAGCAACGATCCTTTTCAAATGCATGAACGGGCAAAAGGCAGGCATAACCGTTGTAGTTTCAATGAGCCAGCAACGATCCTATCAAACACAAGAACATGCCAAACGTTCGCATAGCCGTTGTAGTTTTAGTGAGCCATCAACGATCTTTTTCAAACACACTGAAGAACACGCAAAACGTACGCATAGCCGTTGTAGTTTCGGTGAGCCAGCAACGAGACTCTCAAACACACGAACAAGCAAAACGCATGCATAGCCGCTGTAAGTTTCAACTGTAAGTAAACATGGTGCTTAAGGCCACAGAAATCATAAGGCTTATTAGGGACGGGGAGAAGGGGGGAAGGGGGTATGGAGGTGGGGGAAGAGGGAGATGATACATCTATCGCTACACTGTCACCACCGAAATGACTCCTGCATTAAGATGGGCAGCGATGAGAGCCATTTTAATGTTTCATTAATTGTGAGGGACAAAGTCACAAGACAGTGTCCACAGACCACAACCTTTTTAAGAAGAAAGCAGAGCCGAAGCGGAATCGAACCGAGGTCCTTCTGCTTACCAGCCTAACGCCTTATCACCTGGCCAGACTGTTCCAACAGGCCAGCAAACGATCTTTTCATGCACAAGGGAAGGAGACAAGGGAGAGAACTAGCCAGCAGCTTGGCGTTAAACCTTCGGTCAACCGCGAGGGTCATTTGCAGGACGAAAGACGATTCGCCAAACGACGAGTGGGTCTGATTCACCGTTCCAGACACACGTCACGTGATGCTCGAAGACGATTGGGAGGAGGGGGGGTGGAGGCGGATAGAGAAAAAGCAGAAACTGAACTGGTACATCAGAATTCCCGCCAACAGGCAAAACAGGCACAGATCTACAGTTACATTCTAACCCGGAATACCGTCGGCGTCCTCACGGCAGAACCTTGGTCAGCACCGGACCCTCAGCTCTTCTGAAGGGACCTTACCGAATTTCCGTATCCGCAGGTTCCCCCAGGTTCAGAAACTCAACCGTGTACGGCTTAGGGTAATGTAAGGTCATGGCCTTGGGTTTTGACCGTGACTGTGTGTGTGACCTCTAGCACCGGGCTTCGGTCCTTGTACAATACGATACAGTCCCCCTTCTTTTCTTCCCAACTCTCCCCTCCCACCCAATTTGGGGGTGCCGAAAAGGCAGATTACCTCCCTTGACTCCCCCAAGCGGACGTGGCTGTGGTGGATGGAGGTGCCGACTCGACTCTCCGATGCAAGTGCGCCCTCTGGCGGCGAGATTTAATGAGACCTGTGATCGGCAGCGATCTCTTTTCTACGCAGACGTCACGGGGAGCGAACCACAATGGCGGGAAACGGTCTCGGCTTGCCGTCACTACTTTGTCGCGGCCGACTGGCGGATTTAGACATCCTGGGAGGAAGCAAAGGCGTGAGAGATTATATTAATCGTTTCGGTTTCCTAGCACAAGAGAGAGAGAGAGAGAGAGAGAGAGAGAGAGAGAGAGAGAGAGAAGAAGAAGAGAGGAAGCAGCGTGACTGGAAGGAAGGACGGTGAAGAGGGTGGGGATGGGGGTGGGGGGGGGGGGGGTGAAGGGAGCGGAAAGGGGGGGGGGGTCGCCTCGGTCACGTAAGAACCAAGAGCTGCACATATCCTCGGGCGCATCGCGGACGTCGTGTCGGCGAGAAGGCGGACCCGAGAGCGGGGATGACGAAAAAGAGAGACAGAGAGAGAAGACAGACAGACAGACAGACAGACAGAAAGAGTCAGACAGACAGACACAGAGATAGACAGAACTCGAACTCGAACTCGAAAACTGTATTTCACAAGGACTGTAGTTTAGGTTCAGTCAAAAACCTAACAACTAGTCCTTGCTAAGCTGCTGATGAATAGATATCAAATTACAGGCATTATTTATATATATATAGGCTATATATACATATAGGCAGAGACGCAGAGAGAGAGAGAGAGTGAGAGATAGGCAGAGAAAAAGTGACTCCACAGGCTGACGTTCTCGGTTGAAACTAAACTCGAGGAACTGACGAGAGAAGACTGGACGGGGGTGGGGGGGGGGGGGGGGGGGGTGACAGGGCGGTGGGGGACAGGGGGGGGAGGTGGGGGGCGCGTGGGGGGGGGGGGGAGAGACCGAGATAGTAGTAGTAGTAATTTGGTGTTTTACGCCCAGTCAACCATTGCGGTTATATCAGGACGAAGACAGAGACAGCGACAGAGAGACAGAGAGAGACTGAGTCAGACAGCCAGACAGCGACAGCGACAGCGAGAAAAGGCGATTCCAGAAGATCGACGGAAACTATGTTCAAGGAACTGACGAAAAAGAGGGACAGACATACAGACAGAGAGAGACATAGACAAATAGACTCCACATGGTGACATTCTCGTGATAGAAACTGGGCTCGAGAAATTGATGAAAGAGAGAGAGAGACAGACAGACAGACAGACAGACAGACAGAGAGAGAGCCAAAGAGAGACAGACTCCACGTGATGACGGAAGACGAGCTCTAGGGACAGACAGGCAGGCAGAGAGAGGGGTAGGGGGGGGGGGAGACAGACAGAGACAGACCGACAGACAAGACAGACAGAGACAGACGGACGGAGAGGGACTCCACGGGATGACGTCCTGGACGGAAACCAAGCTCGCCTCCCTCGCCAACGCAATATTGTCCCCGAAACTCCAAATTGGACGCGGCGACACCTTTCCCGGCATTTACCGAACCACCCCCCGCAGGGTTTTAGAGGAGGCGGTGGGAAGAGGAAGGGTGGAAGGGGGAGGGGTCTCAGGGAAGGAGGAGGGGCCTCTCTCTCTCTCTCTCTCTCTCTCTCTCTCTTCTCTCTCTCTCTCTTCTCTCTCTCTCTCTCTCTCTCCAGCCCCGCACCGCAAAACAGTATTGCGGTCCTCGTCGGCTTTTTCTTTCGTGGCAAGCCTAACGAACTATCTGATAGAATTCCCCTCTTTTGTGGTCTGGGTGCCTTAATGATGGGGAGAGGCCCCCGGGGCTACAACCCAGACTCTGACACTTCCAGGGCGTCTCTCGTTCTGACCTGTCGTGTTGCTTGCTCCTTTTTGTCTCTCTCTCTCTCTCTTCTTCTCAACCCTCCCCCCCCCTCCCTCCCCCCCACCCCTACCCTCCCTTCTCTCCACACACACACACACACACACACACACACCCTTAGTTCCTATTAAGAAGTTTTCCTCGGCAGTCAATCTGCTGAATTTAATAAACGAATCAATTATACTCTGCGCTTAATCAGGTAGAATTTATTCGGTAATGGAAGTTGTTAAGGAGCAGATTGGCCGGGCCGGACAGACCCAATGGGGATCGTTGCGGTCACAGGAAAGTTGGAACTGACGGCCAGAATGGGAAGGGTGGCCAACAGGAAGTAGCTCCTTTAATTTCGTCAGTGAAAAGTGGGGGGTGGGGGGGGGGGGGGACGGGCAGTCATCGCCATCGTTAACTATAAAGACCTGGGGAAGAGAGAGAGACAAAAGGAAATTCATTTTGCCTTTGCAAAATTATGTGTATGTTATTGAAATTTTCGTTTTTGTGTGTTACAGTTACGTAGGCGTATTGTTTTTTGCGTTCCCTGTACTTGTTTGTTTGCCGTACTGGTTGACTGGGCGTAAAACACCAAGTAACTTACTTGTTCGTTTGTTAAATTTATGTTTTCTGTGTGCAGATAAACCATATTTAAACCAGCTATAGAACACGGATTGTGATACGTTAACCAATCCAAAACAGACTGAGGTGACGAATTATCAGTGAAATAACCAACACAAAACAGATTGAGAAGGTGACGAAGGATCACTGAAATAACCAATACAAAACAGATTGAGAAGGTGACGACCGAACAGTGAAATAACCAGTACAAAACAGACTGAATAGGTGACAAATGCTCAATGATCGCACTGCCAGCGAAACGAGAGTGGCTATGATGATATTGGAACACCTGAGGCGAAAATCCTGTCGCACCTGAATAGATACAGATGCGTGTTGATGGATATTCCCGCAATATCCGTCCCTAATAAGCCTTGTGATTTCTGTGGACGTTAAACACCATGTTTACTTACTTACTTACTTACTTACTTATTCCCGCAGTAGTTCTCGAAAGTCTGGAAAAGTGTGCACACACACACACACACACACACACACACACACGCACGCACGCACGCACGCACGCACGCACGCACACACACACACACACACACACACGCTCGCACGCACGCACGCACGCACACACACACACACACACACACACACACACACACACACACACACACACACACACAACCACTGTCTTTTCTCTCCCCCTCCTCTCTCTTCTCTCCCCCCCCCCACACACACACACACACACTCTCTCTCTCACACACACTCTCTCTCTCTCTCTCTCTCTCTCTCTCTCATTATTTGACTTCATGTTTCCTGCACATTAAGCGCAAAGAATGCCGACAACACGCGCGCACGGCCAGTGAAAGCGGGCTGCACGGGGAAGGGCCAGAGTAAGGGTTAATCTTGCCCACCTCCCGATCAAGAAAGCGACAGAAGGGGAGATTACCCAGGATAATCGCCAGTAATTGCTATAATAGAGAGGGGCAGATCCTCAAACCAGAACGTGACAAGCGACATGCTCATTTTCCATCATTAGCGCCCTTGGCGCACTCTCCAGGGTGGGAGGAGAGCTAAAATCAGTTGCAGATTTTTCTGCTTTCGGGGTCTCGAAACTATTGATGCGGAGCTCGGATCTTGTTTGAGGTTGATTTGTTGTGTGTGTGTGTGTGTGTGTGTGTGTGTGTGTGTGTGTGTGTGTGTGTGTGTGTGTCTCCCCTCTCTCTCTCTCTCTCTTTCTTCTTCTCCGCATTGGTCTGTTGTTGGAACAGATGATCGCGTGTCAGTTCGTCTTATTGTGTTTCTGGTTTGTCGATTTGCCCCAAACTGATCATTCACGATGACTGACAAGGAAAATACAGTGGAAAACAACAACACCAAAAGCATTTTTCTGTCGGCAAGGTCCAAGCCATTTTGAAGTTTGTGTGTTCGAGTTCAACGTTGCTTTACGTCCACAAAGACGGGAAGGACTATTAGGGACAAAGAACCCAGGACGTCCACCTCGACTTACACACAGCTCCTGAACTCTCTCTCTCTCTCTCTCTGTCTCTGTGTGTGTGTGTGTGTCTCTCTCTCTCTCTCTCCCTCTCTCTCTCTCTCTCTCTCTCTCTCTCTCTCTCTCTCTCTCTCTCTCTCTCTCTCTCTCTCTGTATGTGTGTCTGTCTGTTTATGGTGCTTTACGTCCACAGAAACCATAAGGCTTATTAGAGACGGGCGAATTTATAGACCACGCACAATTTCACTCAAAAATGTCTGGTGTTCTAGTTTCAAAAGCAGGCTAAAATTTATGATCAGTGTTTTTTTGTAATCACTGCCGTCGAAAAGAACAGGTGAAAAAATCCATCTAAACGTTTTCAACCTAAACATCTTTTTATTCTTTTTCTTCTTTTTTTTTTTTTTTTTTTTACCGTGTCAGTATTGTTTTCCTGTAAAATAAATGCTGTGCGTTTACCATTCCCCCTGGTTTTGAAAAAAAGAAAGAAGAGAGCATTTTTGTGGAGCAAAAAGACGCATTAGCTTGTCGAGTCGTATTAAATGGCGTTCGTTGTGAATGCTTTGTGTGTTTTCATCCCCCTCAGCGTGTCATGTCTCGGTGGTAAATGCACGCGCTGGGGCCATGCCAAACGAGCACTCGGCACGTGCAACACGCCCGTGGTGTCTTTGTGCTGTGACAGGTCACGGCGTGAGTGTCACTGTAGGCAGCAATGGATTGTTGTATGTAGGTTGAGCATACGACCCAAATAGGTTGTATGTAGGTTGAGCATACGACCCAAATAGATTGTATGTAGGTTGAGCATACGACTCAAATAGATTGTATGTAGGTTGAGCATACGACCCAAATAGGTTGTATGTAGGTTGAGCATACGATCCAAATAGACTGTATGTAGGTTGAGCATACGACCCAAACAGGTTGTATGTAGGTTGAGCATACGACCCAAACTAGGATTGTATGTAGGTTGAGCATACGACCCAAATAGATTGTATGTAGGTTGAGCATACGACCCAAACTAGGTTGTATGTAGGTTGAGCATACGACCCAAATAGATTGTATGTAGGTTGAGCATACGACCCAAACAGGTTGTATGTAGGTTGAGCATACGACCCAAAAGATTGTATGTAGGTTGAGCATACGACCAAATAGATTGTATGTAGGTTGAGCATACGACCCAAACAGATTGTATGTAGGTTGAGCATACGACCCAAACAGGTTGTATGTAGGTTGAGCATACGACCCAAATAGATTGTATGTAGGTTGAGCATACGATTCAAATAGATTGTATGTAGGTTGAGCATACGATCCAAACAGACTGTATGTAGGTTGAGCATACGACCCAAACAGATTGTATGTAGGTTGAGCATACGACCCAAATAGATTGTATGTAGGTTGAGCATACGACCCAAACAGGTTGTATGTAGGTTGAGCATACGACCCAAACAGATTGTATGTAGGTTGAGCATACGACCCAAATAGATTGTATGTAGGTTGAGCATACGACCCAAATAGATTGTATGTAGGTTGAGCATACGACCCAAACAGGTTGTATGTAGGTTGAGCATACGACCCAAACAGGTTGTATGTAGGTTGAGCATACGACCCAAACAGATTGTATGTAGGTTGAGCATACGACCCAAATAGATTGTATGTAGGTTGAGCATACGACCCAAACAGATTGTATGTAGGTTGAGCATACGACCCAAACAGATTGTATGTATGTTGAGCATACGATCCAAACAGATTGTATGTAGGTTGAGCATACGACCCAAACAGATTGTATGTAGGTTGAGCATACGATCCAAACAGATTGTATGTAGGTTGAGCATACGACCCAAACAGATTGTATGTAGGTTGAGCATACGACCCAAATAGATTGTATGTAGGTAGAGCATACGATCCAAACTATATTGTATGTAGGTTGAGCATACGACCCAAACAGATTGTATGTAGGTTGAGCATACGATCCAAACAGATTGTATGTAGGATGAGCATACGATCCAAATAGATTGTATGTAGGTTGAGCCGGTTTGGCCTAGCGGTAAGGCGTTAGGCTGGTAAGCAGAAGGACCTCGGTTCGATTCCGCAGTAAAAGCCGGTTTGGCCTAGCGGTAAGGCGTTAGGCTTGTAAGCAGAAGGACCTCGGTTCGATTCCTCAGTTAAAGCTTGTCACGTTACGGATGATTTTATGACTAGACTTTGGGCACACACACACACACACACACAACACACAACACACACACACACACACACACACCCCCTACACCCCCACCCCTCAACCAACTACACACTCACACACACACACACACACACACACACACACACACACACACACACACACACACACACACACTCACTCACTCACTCACTCACTCACTCACTCACTCACTCACTCACACGCACACGCACACACACACGAGCGTGTGTAAGAGACAGAAGTGCTAGGGAGGGACTGGTGGTTGTTTGAATGCCGAGAGTGCTACAGGTGGAATGCCTGGCAGCCTCTGCCACCAGTGTCAACGTTGGTGTCCTCCCATCCACTGGTCTCCACCTTTTGGCTTCAGTGAAAGGCCCCGGTGTAAGGTGGGCATTAAACAACTCTATCGTGCAGTGAAGCCGTCCCTGCGTTTCTCCTGTTATATGTATTATGTATTCGCATCTCTCTCTCTCTCTCTCTCTCTCTCTCTGTCTCGCTCTCTCTCTCTCTCTCTGTCTCTGCTTTTCTCTTTTCGTTCTCTGTGTTGTTGTTGTTTGCTCTCTCTCTCTCTCTCTCTCTCTCTCTCTCTCTCTCTCTCTCTCTCTCTCTCTCTCTCTCTGTGTTTCTCTCTCTGTCTCTCGCTCTGTGTCTCTCGCTCTCTCTGTCTCTCTCTCTCTCTCTTCTCTCTCTGTTCTGTCTGTCTCTCTCTCTGCTCTGCTCTCTCTGTCTCTGCTCTTCTCTCTCTCTCTCTCTCTCTCTCTCTCTCTCTCTCTCTTCTCTGTCTCTCTCTCTCTCTGCTGCCTCGAGCCTGCTGCCTGTCTGTCTCTGTGTCCTCTCCAAATGCCTTCAAATCTCTCACACCTGCCCTTCTCTCTCTCTCTCTCTCTCTCTCTCTCTCTCTCTCTCTCTCTCCCTCTCCTCTCTCTACACAACCACACACACACACACACACATTCCCCCTCTCCTTCCCCCCAACTCCCTCTCCCCTCCCCCTCCCCTCCACCCCTCCCACTCTTCCCTCTCTCTCATCCAGTCCTCCAATCCATCTATCGCAGCCGCCGTCGCTCAGTTCAGCTGGGCCGGGCGGCAGCAGCAATAACCAGGCGGCAAGGCCAATATTGAACCTGGGCGACTTATCACCGCATCACATCAAAGGGCAGCGCCAGCCAACAGTGCCCCTCGTAATTAAGCCTGTTTTGCATAGTCTTTCCACCGGCCCTTGTTGCCTGTCCAATCGCCATCCCCCTGCTGTATTTCACCAGGGAGCGGTGCGGGGGGAGGTGGGGGAGGTGGGGGGGAGGGTGGGATGGGGTGAGGGGAGGGGGGGGGGGTGAGTGAGTAGCGGGGAGGAGGAGGTAGGTAGGGCTAGAAGGAGAGGGAATAGGTGGTGGGTGGCGGGTGTGTGGGTGTGGGGTGGGGGGTGGGGGGGGGGGAGAAGTACGTACGTGAAGAGTGAGGGAGGAGGAGGAGGGGTAGGGAGGGCGTGGAATGGCAGGTGGGGGGGGGGGAGGAGGAGAGGGTAGGGTAGAGGGGGGAAGGAATAGGTGGTGGGGGGTGGGTGTGGGGAAGGGGCGGGAGGGGCCGGGGGGGGGTATGGACCGTAACTCGGGGGAAGGGGGAGGAGGGGGGAGGGGGGAGGGACAAAAAGGGGAGAGAATAGGTGGTGGGTGTGTGAATTTGTGTGTATGTATGTGTGTGGTGGGGAGGGAGGGGGGTTGCGGAAGTACCGTGAATCGGAGGCAAATAAGGGAGGGGGGGGGAGGGGTAGGGATAGAAGGAGGGGGAATAGGTTGTGGGGGAAGATGGGTGGGTGTTGAGGAAGTACCTTGACTCGGGGGCAACTGAGGGAGGGAAGGGAGCCGGGGGTAAGGTCGGGGCAAAGGGAGATGGAATGGGTGGTGGGTGGAGGGGTTGGAGGTTTGCGGGGGATGGGGGGGGTGTGGGGGGGGGGGGGGGTTGGGGGGGGGGGGTAGTTTGCGGAACTACTGTGACAGCAGGGGTCTATAAATCGCACCCGAAACAAAACAATATTTATCTTGCCCCCGTCCGACTTTCGGTCAACGTCGGACGACAACTGGCCAGTCGTTTGGGAAGAGTTAGTGTTAGCACGTAACGGGTGGAAAGCTCGGATGCATACACACACACACACACACACACACACACACACACACACACACAACCACATACAGAGGCACAAGGGAGGCGGAGGGAGGCGGAGGGAGGCTGGGTCATTGCACAAAGGACGTGATGGACTGCCCGGACGGAGCCTGGCGAACTGTTCGGCATCTTCAAAGGTTAATCCCCTTCTTAAATAAATGGGATTGCGTAAAGCGACTTAGAGAAATCACTGTGAGCCTCCTACCTGCTCCCCTTACCCCCCCCCCCCCCCCCCCCCCCCCCCCCAGCCACCCCCACTTCTCGAGCATGTTTGGTGGATGGAGAATGTTGCTTCGGAATGTGGCGGCTGCAAAGCAACCGAATAGATTCCTGTGTGCTGGTAGGTTTGTCCGTGCAAGAGCTGGGATAACGATCAGCACGAATTTAAGAAGACAAACCTGAACCCGAAGCTTGAAATAGAACTTTGAAATCTATTTCCCGTTGAGCTGGGATGAACAAAGCAAGCCGTTCCGTAAGTCTTCATTCAATAATCGACCCGAGGAGGGAAAATAGAAGTGGGAGAGAGACTGAAAAAAAATGGACAGAAATTAAAAACAAATTGTGCGTGCGTGCGTGCGTGCGTGCGTGTGTGTGTGTGTGTGTTGTGTGTTGTGTGTGTGTGTGTGTGTGTGTTTGTGTTTTTTTTTTGTTTTTTTTTCTCTCTCTCTCTCTCTCTCTCTCTCCTCTCTCCCACTCTCTCTCCTCTCTCTCATCTCTCTCTCTCTCTCTCTCCCCTCTCTCTCTCTCTCTCTCCCCCCCCAACAAACACACACACAAAAACACACACACACACACACACTCTCTCTCTCTCTCTCTCTCTCTCTCTCTCTACGAGGGAAGGAGCGGGGGCAGGGCGGCCGCTGAAGCACGCATCAGCAATCAGCTCATCATTGAGGGAGGCTGGGGCCGGGTCCAGGAGCTAGCCGGTGCCTGAAGAATCGATGGAACGGCAAAGAGAGTGGAACAAAGTGGCCCCCCAACTTCAATCTCGCTCTGAAAGGCTGTTTCTTATTCACGTCTGCTCGCCAGCTACAGTTTTCCCGGAGATTCTCTCTCTCTCTCCCCCCTCCCTCTAGCCCCCATCCCCCTATACCTTCCTTACAATGAAAAACCTGGATCGGGTATCGGCCCTGCACTGGCTGGGCAGAAGCAGAAGGGACAGCTGGTCAGGGAAGATTGGTGGTTTGGAATGACCGGGTCCGTCTTGGCCGTGATGGGTGCACGCCATCGGTGACGCGCGTTTGTTGATGTGGGGATTCTACGATAGATTTTTTAAAATATAAAATTGTTTCTTTAAAAAGGTTTGTGTGTTGTTTTTATTGTTGTTTTTTTTTTTGGGGGGGGCGTTGGGGGGGGTTGCAGGGGGGAGTTGTTCTTCTTCTTGTCTAATTTTGAATTCTTCACGTTTATGTTGTTATTGATTTCTTTTCTCTGTGTGTGATTTTTTTTTTTGCCGCCCCCAACCTTCTAAAATGCCAGACAGGACCACCGTTGTCCCTGAATCATGTTCTACAGTTCTGCCCCCTCTTCAGAGAAGCCGGGACGCAGCGGTGGCCTCATGGAGCCACGCAAACTCCAAGCACTGGTTTACGACATCCTTCCTTGGAGGAAGGTGCTCGGAGTGTGGGAGCAACGCTGCGAGAACAGCTGTGAGGCAACGCACGGAGGACCTTCTGAAGAGCACCACAGCCTTCATCCGAAACCACTGGACTGACCATTCAGTTTCTGAGGCACAACCATGCCCGAATGCAAAAGAAGAAAACAAACAAAAAAAGAGTACCTTGCTGTCCTAATCTCCCTCTCCCCTCACCTCCAACCCCCCCCCCCCCTCCCCCCTTCTCCCCGTCCCTAATAAGCCTTATGGTTTCTGTGGACGTTAAGCACCATGTTCACTTACTTACGTTTTCTTGTTGTAGTTGTTCTTGAATGAAAAAGCATTCGACCGACTGATGCACAAAATATGAAAGAATACTGGACACAAAGACACCATAGCCACAAGCAGATATGTAGCCTACATTTTTTTTTTTTTTTTTTTTTTACCGTTTAACGGTTGTTAAGGTGTTGTTCTGTCGTTTGACAAAGGGGCTTACCCCGAAAATTCGCAAGCTGCGTAGTGCCTTAAATTAAATAACCGTTCTTTTTAACCTTTCGTGTGTTTGGATTTTGTTTAAGAACGCTGGCAGTCATCCTTGTTTCAAATTTAAGCATTCAGACGAACTGAATTGATCTCTCACGAAACACACACACACACACACACACACACACACACACACACACACACACACACACACACACACACACACACAGAGGGGGGGGAGGACACAGAGAGAGAGAGAGAGAGAGAGAGAGAGAGAGAGAGAGAAGAGAGAGAGAGAGAGAGAGTAAACATTAATCAAGAATTTTTTATATAAATGAATGCGACAAAATGAGACA
>JABMCL010003609.1:132500-135000 GCA_018857735.1 Alviniconcha marisindica | reverse complement strand
ATGTGCAGAGACGAGCAAACTATCGATTACCGCTTGAATTTATTCATTACTCCCCCTTCACGAAGCTTGAAAAACCCCTACTATTGATCCACCATTCTGTAATTTTTCTGCAAAGTTGCGTCTGATCTCTGAAAGCATGGCTTCTGTTCCTGCGCATTTGTTTCGCCCAGAAGGAACCAAAAGAAAAAGAAGAAAGGAGGGAGAGAGAGGGGGGGGGGGGAGAGAGAGAGAGAGACAGAGACAGAGACAGAGACAGAAGAGACAGAGACAGAGACAGACAGAGACAGACAGAGACAGAGAGACACAGAGAAAGAGACAGAGAGAGAGAGAGACAGAGAGAGTGAGACAGAGACAGACAGAGAGACAGACAGAGACAGAGAGAGAGAGAGACATAGAGAGAGACAGAGACATACAGAGACAGAGAGAGAGACAGAGAAGAAAACAGGAAAAGGGAGAGAGAGAAAGAAAAAGAAGAAGAAAAAAGACAAATGCTTGCCAATTGTGGTCCGCCTTTTCTATTTGCTGGCCCCTACCGCGGTGTTCACAGAAATAGTTCAACTCCAATGAATTTTAAAACAACTCTAATCTGTCGAGCGATTGTCTCTCCCTGTGCCGTCGTAATGAAAGAAAAACAGGAGAGAGTAGAGGAAGGAGAAAACTACTCCTACGCTGTGGCAAATTTATGAGTTCTCCAAAAAAGAAAGGGGGTGGGGGGAAGGGGATGAGGGGAGGGGGGGGGGGGGGGGGGGGACCCAGCGAAGGTGTCAAAAGGCTGAGAGCGAGAATACAGAGCGGAAAGTAAAATGAAATGATACAGGGACATATTATTCAAGTGAATCTTTAAATTTTGTGAAACCAAAACATAATTCATACAGGCGAGGGGAGGGGGTAGACAGACAGACAGACAGACAGACAGACAGACAGACAGACAGACAGACAGAGTGAGAAAGAGAAAGAGACAGACACAGACAGACAGACAGACAGACAGACAGACAGACAGATTTAAATAAATCTGGTTTTAGACTGACTGGAATCAGCTGAAACGAAACCATGGTTTACAGACTGAACAGAAAATAAAAGAAAACAGATTTAATTCTGTTTATCTATTCAAGCTGTCTATAAATTTCGCTTGAATACATACTACACGAAAATGGAAGAAACAGAAATAACACTGAATATCCGAAGTGTATAAAAATATATTATCATTACCTTTTTTTTTTTTTTTTTTTTAAAATTTGCGCTGATATAACTGTTATCGTTGACTAGATGTTAAAACCAATTATTTATCTACCCTTTAAAAAAAATGTTTTTTTAGAACACTTTTTTTCCTTGCCCCGTTCTTTTTTTTTCTTTTTCCCTTTTTTTCTTTCTGTGTGTGTGTGTGTGTGTGTGTGTGTGTGTGTGTGTGTGTGTGTGTGTGTGTGTGTGTCTCTCTCTCTCTCTTTTTTTCTCCCCCTTTTTTTTTTTTTTTTTTTTTAATATTTTATTATAATATTATTTATTTACCTCAACTTCGTATCGTAAAGAGTGTCAAAAAATTAGTTACAGTGCTTGCATTTTTTTTCCCGTCTGTCTGTCTGTCTGTCTGTCTGTTTTGTCTTTTGTCTTTTTCTCTTCCCCTTTTCCTTCTTTCTTCCCCCCTTTCCCTTTTCCCCTTCTCTCTCTCTCCTTTTGTTAAAATTGGGTTTGAGTTTATAATTATTTTGTTTTCGATTGTTTTTCTTGTTGTTGTTTTGTTTTTGATTTTTGTGTTTTGTTGTTGTTGCTGTTGTTTTTGCCCGAGGGCTGGTTGGAAAAAAAATATTGTACTTATTCCATTACCCTCGTTAATAAAATAAAATAAAATCGTTCGTTCGTTCGTTCGTTCTCTCTTTATGTTCCCAAAAGGAGGTCACATTCTCTGTGCCGAAGGGCCGTAAAGTTGACCTTTCCAGATACAACTATCTCCCCTTTTAAAATAAAGCTTATATAATTCACGCTGAATTTTCCTCAAGCTATTATGAATGATATATTGTTGATCCACAAAAAAAAAAAAAAAATATCCGATACAGCCCCATACTAGCAAAATGCACAAGCACAACATAAATTCGAGTCAGTTTTGACGGTCAAAAAAAAATCTGGATTTCAAGTGTGTGTGTTTTTGTTTTGTTTTTTGTTTTGTTTTGTTTTGTTTTGATGTCGGGGAATTGAGGTTTGCGGCTGCAGAAAGCAAAATAGAAAACAGATATAGAGAAATTAAAAAAATAAATAGTTTTTAAATATTAAAGAGAATGCCAAGTAACGAGAGATTAATACGACTCTACAGCACAAATACTTAAATGGCTAAAGAATGATAAACAAAAGCAAAACACACACACACAAAAAAGAGAAGAAAAAAAGAAACGCTAGACTAAAGCAATAATAATGAGACTAATATAGTAACAGCAATAACAATAATCATAGCCAGCAACACCACCACCAATAAAATAATAAATTTAATAATGATAATAATAAGTAAATG
>JABMCL010003609.1:127500-130000 GCA_018857735.1 Alviniconcha marisindica | reverse complement strand
CCTCAAGTTTTAGCGCTATTCAGTTTTCAGACAGAAACTTTTAGCCTCAAGTTTACCGCTTTTTTTCTTCTTCTTTTTCAGATCAGCAATGTCTCAAGTTTAATGCTACTCAGATTTCAGATACCTACCCAATTAAAATAAAATAAAAGGTCTCATGTTTTAGCGCTGTTCAGTTTTCAGACAGCAACCCAGTTTCTTTTCTTTTTTAAACTCTCAAATTTTAACGCTATTCAGTTTTCAGATAGCAAACCAATTAAGAAAAACAAAAACCCTTATAGCAGTGACGAAAGAGAACCGGCACTGAAAATAATGAAAAATGGACACTAAAAAAGAAAGAGGCCAATCTCTCGGCGTGTAACTCAGTCGTCGGAAAGCTCTTCGTTCACAACGAGGCTGCCTCGTTTCCGTGAGGTGGAGGTGGGGCGGGAGCTTCACAATAATGGCGGCCCGGCCGCCGCCGACGATTGTCATTTATGAAAGTGCAGTTCATTTTAGTGGCTGAGTGCAATCAAGCTGATGAGCCCTTGCCGTTATTCCTCTGGGCAAAGGAAGGAAGGAGAGACGGGGCAAGACTGAGAAGAGGGGTGAGGGGGGAAGGGGGGGGAGTGGGGGGGGGGGTAGAGTATAGGGGCCGTCAGTGTAATTACCTTCAGGTGATGAGTGCAGCTTCGATACTTCTTCCCTTTCAAGGTCCGATTTTATCCCAACCCACCACCCCCGCCCGCCACTCCCGCCCTCCCCCCTCTGCCCCCGTGACCCCCCACCCCACCTCACCGCCCACCATCACCTCCTCCTCTTCTTCCTCTTTCTCTACTACTCCCTAGCCAGTCTTTGACTGATACCCCATTTTTGTGTCCTTCTCCGCACCCTCCCTTCCCCACCCACTCACTCCACCAAATCTCCCCCTCACCATCACCACCACCACCCCCCCCTTTCTACTCCCCAAGTCCGTTGACTTGTATCGCTTCTTTTCCCGCCCTTCTCCCCCCCTCCCCCTCCCCGCCCAGCTCCCCCAAATCTTCTCCCCTCCCCTCCCTCACCCCCTAACCCCTCCCCACCCCCTCTTCTAGTCGTACCCCCTACAATCGGACACGGGGAGCCAATAATTGCTCCCGCTGACCGCCTTTCTCAATTCCGGAAAATCACCCGCCGCATTGGACTGTAGCGCTCACGACATCCTCACACCCCCACCCACCTCGGGCCTCTCCTCCTCCTCCTCCTCCTCCTCCGCTGCTGCTGCTGCTGCTGCTGCTGCTACTCACCGCAAAGCCTACAACAGTACAGAGCCTGCTTGCTATCATGGGCGGGAGCTGCCATAAGCATCATTTTTGTCGCGACAAAAGTATGTTTGTCGCGGACAAGAGTTGAGGTTTGATGTTGACAAAATAGGACAGATCTAGGGAAATGTATTCACTTGTGCGACCAAAAAACAAGGAGACAGTAAGTAATACACGAGCGTTTTCGACAAAAATTGCCTTCTTTGGGTGAAGAGTGATTTGTTCTATTAAGACAAGACAAGACATGACAAGACAAAAGAAAACTAAACTAAACTACACATGACCCCCACGACGCACATCGGCTGATGACACCCATTCAGTACCGCAAAGCCAAGACACGACCCCCACCTGCTCACCACAATGCCTACAACAGGACAGGGCCTGCTTGCTATCATGGGCGGGAGCTGCCATAAGCATCATTTTTGTCGCGACAAAAGTATGTTTGTCGCGGACAAGAGTTTTGCCGTGACAAACATGTTTGTGTCGCGACAAAGGTAATATTTTTTGTTGCGACAAGATTACTTTTGTCGCGACAAACACGTTTTTGTCGTGTCAAAAACACGTCTTTTGTCGCGACAAAAGTATACTTGTCGCGGCAAAACTTTTGTCGCGACAAACACGTGTTTGTGGCGACAAAACGTACTTTTGTCGCGGCAAGCATAGTTTTGTACAAGCACAAACACAAACCCCGACGCACACATGTCTGTCGCGACAAAACTTTTGTCGCGACAAAACTGATACTTATGGCAGCTCCCGCCAACGATAGGCAGCAGGCTACAGCAGCTCAGAAGCCGCTTGCTGCCCGGCTGCCTTCCTCCAAGCCGCGGCAGACTCCCGCGGGACTGCTATTCCATCAGCTAAACGAGCGCTCTGTCCGACCCGCCCCGACAATTACCGGGGTTTCACGAGGAAGTGCGGAGACAGACGGAAATAGCCGGTAACGTCCATCGACGTCTGACGGATCTGAGAGTTATTGCCCGTGATAAACAAACAATGTCGATCATCGGGCTGTGTCAGCCACGGTCCAATCACGTTGACCAGTGGAGCGGACCGAGTCCATCTCTGTCTGCAGGCGAGCGCGGCCCCTCAAGAGCAGGAAATGCCCGGGAAGTCTTCAAGACGGTCAGTTGAGGGGTGGGGGGAGGAGCCGGTGTGGGGCGTGGTGGGTGGGGTGGGGTTGGGTGGGGAGGGGTGTGGGTATGGGTGGGGGTGGGGGTCGTGTC
>JABMCL010003609.1:110000-112500 GCA_018857735.1 Alviniconcha marisindica | reverse complement strand
GTGTGTGTGTGTGTGTGTGTGTGTGTGTGTGTGTGTGTGTGGTGTGGTGTGTGGTGTGTGTGTGTGTGTGGTGGTGGGGGTTGGGGTTTTGGGGTGTGTGTGTGTGTGTGTGTGTGTGTGTGTGTGTGTGTGTGTGTGTGTGTGTGTGTGTGTGTGTGTGTGTGTGTGCTGCACAGTTCTATTTAAGTCTTCGTGGAGCAGAGGACGAGGGGGGGAAAATATTCATTCAGCTTCCACAGAGAGACACGACAGACAGACAGAAGAACAGACAGAGACAAGACTGAAAGCCTCCCACAGAAGACAGACGAGAGAGAGAGAGAGAGAGAGAGAAAAAAACACACACCCAAACACACACACCACACCACCACATTGAAGATCTGCACTCAGCCCCCCCAGAAGAGCAGACAGAGACAGACAGACAGACAGACAGACAGACAGAGGCAGAGAGACAGAGATGCACTCAACCTCTCCATATACTTCTGGATCCCGGCGAGTTTGCTTTAGTTATTGAATTTTGTCCCTACTGGTGCTGCTCCGCGCAGCCGGCTGCTAAGACAACGCGAGGTGTCGTGTGTTTTTCTTCACCTCCTCTAAGTGCTCTGTGAAATTGGACTGCTTTTCTTTCGGATTCCTTCTATGCGTATGTATCATTGATTTCAAGGTTGTACGTTTACGTCTTGGTCTTTGTTTAGTTTTTTTAGTTTTTTTCTTGTTGGTATTTTTTTCTCCATGTCATTGTTTCTCTCTCTCTGTGTCTCTCTCTCTGTCTCTCTGGGCTCGGCTTTCCTTTTTGCCCCTTTTTTTTTTTCTTTGGCTGCCTTTCCTTCGTCTGTCTGTCTGTCTGTCTTCTGTCTTCTCTCTCTCTCTCTCTCTCTCTCTCTCTCTCTCTCTCTCTCTCTCTCTCTCTCTCTCTCTCTCTCTCTCTCTCTCTCTCTTGTCCTGATTGAGTCGGCCTTTTTGCTAATATCTTCACCGTTGAGAAATAAGTTCATCAATCAATCGTAATTTCTTTTCTCTTCTCTCTCTCTCTCTCTTTTCTCTCTCTCTCTCTCTCTCTCTCTCTCTCTCTCTCTCTGTAGCAACGGCAGATATGTGAGTCGGCCTTTGTGTTATCTTCACCGTGAGAAATAAAGTTTAATCAGCAATCTCTCTCTCTCAATCTCTCTCTCTCTCCTTTTTGCCCCCCCCCTCCCCCTCCTTGAAAATAACCGTCATGGTTCACTGGGCGTTTAGCACCAATTATCTACTATCTTCGTTTCTTTCTGCCGTTCTTTCCCGCCGTGGTAAACCGCCATGGTTGACTGGACGCTAAACAATTATCTGTCTTCTTTTTCCCTTTCCTCCTTCCTATCTTTCTTTCTTCTTTCTTTTTTTCTTTGTTCTTTCCCTCTTATTTTCTTTTTTTCTTTCTTTTGTTCTTTCCAATAATAACAATATTTTAAAATATTTATAAAGCGGGACACACGCGCTCACACACGCACACACACACACACAACACAAACACAAAACACACACACACACACAAAAACCCCCCACCACACCCCAACACACACACACACACACACCCCAAAACACACACACACACACACACAATATCTTTTACACTCCGTGTGTTTTTAGTAGTAGTAGTAGTAGTAGTAGTAGTGGTAGTAGTAGTAGTAGTAGTAGTAGTAGCAGCAGTGTATCTCGAACATAGTCTTAACGAACTTTGATCTTTCTGTGTCTGTCTGTCTGTCTGTCTGTCTGTCTGTCTGTCTGTCTGTCTGTCTGTCTGTCTGTCTCTGTCTCTCTCTCTCTCTCTCTCTCTCTCTCTCTCTCTCTCTCTCTCTTTTCTCTCTCTCTCCTCCCTCCCTCTCCTCCTCCCTCTCTCCTTCTCTCTCTCTCTCTCTCTCTCTCTCTCTCTCTCTCTCACACACCCCTACCCCCACCCACCCCCGTCCACTCAATAACTCCAATCAAAATCGGATCACCAAAACGAAGATAATTGAAGCACTTAAAACAACGCAGAGTTGGAAGCCACACAAAGTGAATCTCTTCTCTATCATCGCAGCATGAAATCTGCACGCGCATCGCGCGCTCGTGCGCACGAGCCAATTTTCCTCTCAATCGCGCGAGCTTCTAACAGAGAGGTTGCAATTGACACTCTTCGGTAGACGACGCATCAGCGAGCTTTTTTTTCGCTTCCTGAAAGCGACAACGCTTTTCGCCCGGAATGTGATTTTTCATTTGCGCATTTTTCTCTGGGCTTCCTAGCTGAAATTGGAGACTGGGACGAGCAAGAGGGTGGGGGGGGTGGGGGTGGGGGGGTTATCTGCATCAGTAATGCCAGGAGCTAAAAACCATTTCAGTGTAAATCGCGCGACTCCGCTCGAAGTGTGGAAGTTTCGCTGCCAAGGTTCAGTTCCTGTTAGTGTCGGGTGTCTTTTCTGGTGGAAATTAGCGCAGGAAGTTTTGTGTTGTAAACTTTATGAACGCAGGCCGGGCGAATCAAGTCGTCTGG
>JABMCL010003609.1:95000-100000 GCA_018857735.1 Alviniconcha marisindica | reverse complement strand
ATATATATATATATATATTTTATATATATCTGAACAATGATTATAATGATTTAAAAACTGACAAATCTGATTTCCAAGGGTATTAACATTAGGGTATATTACTGCACCGAATCCCGGCAGTGGGCAGACTGGCTGAACTTGACGGGGGCCACAGCCACGGTGAGAAGATCTGACACAATTAGACACTCCACCGCCAGGGGACAAGCAAAACAAATTCTTTTGAACAATTGGACACCGCCGGCGTGCGGAGAGAGAGAGAGAGAGAGAGTGAGAGAGAGGGAGGGAGAGAGATGAGAAGGAGAGAGAGGAGAGGGAGAGAGGAGAGGGAGAGAGAGAGGAGAGCGAGGGAGGGAGAGAGAGAGAGGGAGGGAGAGAGAGAGGAGAGAAAAGAGAGAGAGGGAGGGAGAGAGAGAGGAGAGAAAGAGAGAGAGGAGAGACAGAGAGACAAAGTAAGTAAGTTGGTGTTTTACGCCCAGTCAACCGGTATGGTTATATCAGGGCGAAGCGACAGAGAGACAGACAGAGACAGAGAGAAAGTGAGAAAGTACAATGGTGTGTGTGTGTGTGTGTGTGTGTGTTGTGTGTGTGTGTGTGTGTGTGTGTGTGTGTGTGTGTGTGTATGTGTTGATGAACAGATTTATAGATTGATAGACCGACTAGATAAACAGATAGATGGTATATGTGCGGATAAAAAACACACACACACACAATTAAAACCGTATCTACTGATTATAACATAAATTTGGCACATGTTGCACACACACACACACACACACACACACACACACACCACACACACAACACACACACACACACACACACACACACACACACACACCACACAACACAACACACACACACACACACACACACACACACACACACACACACAACACAACACAACACACACACAACACAACACAACACAACTACCTAAACTGACCAAATGAGTACCTCTCTACAGACTCAAGACACTCTCGTCTCCGATATCTGTAAAGGAGTTTGTTCTCGCCCTCGAGTACTAAAAACAATTAACAAAACCAAACCAAACCGCAAACGGCACAAAACGAACACACAAATCATCTCGTTGTTCGGACTCCCGGAGCAGCAAGCGAAACACTTCTCAAACCGCGCGACTGATACAAACAGACAAGACACGAGACAGGTTTCGCTGAGAGAACAAAGAATTCGTAATCATCCGAGCCTCCGCCAAAACAAAGCACTGAGAGAAACTCGTGAATATAACAAATGAGTCAAGGGCGGAGGGGAGGAGGGGAGGGTGTGGGGGGTGTCGGAAGCAGGGAGAGGGGGAGGGAGGGGTGGGGTGGGGTGGGGGGAGAGTGCAGGGGATGGGTGGGGGTGGGGGGGGGGGGGGGGGGGGGGTATGAAAACTGTGGTGATATAACAAATGAGGACAGGGTGAGATAAAACAGTAAATCGGGCTCACCTGCCAGGGCTGTGCTGATTCCAACGCGAGGAACGACATGATGAGTTGACACTCACTCCGTCAGTCCGTCGAAACTCCCCACTCACACACAAGCACGACGGGAAGAAAAGAACAAGAAGATGAAGAAAGGCGAAAGAAAAAAGAAAAAAAGAAAAAAGAAAAAAAGGGTGGGGGGTGGGGGGGTATACTAGTAGTTGTAGTTGTAGTTGTAGTAGTAGTAGTAGTAGCAGCAGCAGACGACGACAAGGCAGTCCACTACACTCCTCTTCTGAATGAGAAACTCCCTCGCGGAACTTTCGTCGCTTTGAACTTCCAACTCGCACTCACTCCCTGGCTACTTCCGTAGCGACACTGGTCCTATTCAACACGGTGTGTAAATAATTAGGTACCCCCTCCTCCTCCTTTCAGTAGTCCAGTTCCGACACGGAGAAACCGACGAAGCTTTTTTTTCTTTTTTTTCTTCTTTTTTTTCCTCCCTTTTCTTCAGGCGTTAGGCAACTTCCAAGACTAGTGTCAGTTTCTGACAACGGAAGCAAGTTGTAGCGTCACGGTGGAGGTCGGTGTCTCTTATCCTTAAAGGGCAGAAAGGATCCTACTGTGAGAACTGAGAAAGAAGTCTTAAAATCTGAAGCCCTCTTTGCTAGATAGCATGCAATTCTCCGAATAGATTTTTTTCCTTCTTCTATCTCTCCCTCCCTCTCTCTCTCTCTCTCTATCTCTATCTTTCTCTCTCTCTCTCTCTCCTTTTTTTCTTCTTTTTTCTTTTTTCTTTTTTCCTTTTTTTCTTTCAGAGTCCAAAAAAAGAAACTGAGTGACTCGGCCTAATTACGGAAAAGGAACGGCAATTTGTTCTTGTCAGAGTGCCGAGCGCGTCAAAAAACGTGTTGTTGTAGAAGGCCGTGAATTAAATTCCATGCTTGGCCACATTTCTCCGGGCCTGTTTGCAGTTAGCAGCGAAGCCGAGCCGAGCCCAGGCGATATAGGCAAGAAAAGGGGCCGTATCCTCGAGGTGTGAGCCGCGACTGGCAATGTTTTGGCCTGTTGTCCGTTTCACCCAACTTCCCTAATAGCCCGTGGTGTTTGCGGCTGCTGTGTGCTAGGCAGTCCGCTGACAAGGTGTAAAAGGCGGGCGTCTCTCTATCTGCTCAGTCTCCCTCTCTCTCGGCACTCGCGCTCCCGGCGGCCTTCAGCTACTCTAGTCAGTCTCGCTCTCTCAGCCTCTCCCTCTCCCTCTCTCTCTCTCTCTCTCTCTTTCTCCGTCCTTTGCCACCTCAGTCTCCGGTTCACTCGTGTCCTCAAGGTGCATTCGTTCTTTCTGTCCTGTGGCGCTGCATAGCGCAACTTCGTTACCGTCTAATTGACGCAGACTGGCATTCAAAGTGTGTTTTTGCTCCCATCGCTTCGCCGCCTTCCCATTGGCCGGGCGTGTCGCGTAAGGTGAAGGGGGCGTGGCTTAGAGCCGCGCGAAAGGGAAAAACGCTTCCCGCGGCTGTCGCGGGTTATGCATAATAATTTCCCTGCAGCGCACGCCCCTTCGGCGCAGTTACGGGCTGGCTCGCTGACTGACATCCTCGTCGATTTCACGTAACGTGACGGGCGGACTTTCTCTCTCTCTCTCTCTCTCTCTCTCTCTCTCTCTCTCTCTCTCTCTCTCTCTCTCTCTCTCTCTACCGCCTTGCCTTCGGTTAGAGAGGGTTTTTTTTTTCAATGGGCGTGCGGGTTTCTTTTTCTTCTTCTTTTCTCTCCTACGTAGCAGGTCACAAGTAAGCCGCCGACTGAGCTGGACTGACTAGCCATTGAGTTTGTCTGGAAGCGAGTTGGGTTTGCTTGCAGTGTCGCCACGGCAGACAAGGAAGGACCTGAAAGTGACCTCAGTTGTTGCCTTGTTGTTGGTTTTGTTGTTGTTGTTGTTTGTTTATTTGTTTGTTGTTGTTTTTCAGTTTTATTGTGACGATGGTGAGGTTGGTTAGTGAGCGAACTTTTGAGTTAGAATTTGCCACTTTCGCAGGGCATTGGCCATTTCGCAGGTCCATCCATCCCATTTCCAACCCTCTTTTTTTCTTTTTCTTTTTCTCATCCCATTTCCAATCCCATTTCCTAACCCTCTTTTTTCTCATCCCATTTCCCAACCCTCTTTTTTCTCATCCCATTTCTAATCCCATTTCCTAACCCTCTATTTTCTCATCCATTCCACCCCATTTCCAATCCCATTTCATAACCTTTCTTTTTTCTCATCCCATTTCCTCCATTCAGGAGCTTGTTGTGAGTCATCCGTCCTAGCTGTCCTCCAACGCTTCGGTTCGTGGACAGTAGATTTGTGCTTCGAGCTTGTCACAACTTGTCTCTAATATGTCAACTGACATCTGAAGACATTAAGCATCACTTCATCATCATCCCATTTCCCAACCCTCTTTTCCCATCCCCTTTCCAAACCCTCTTTTTTCTCACCCCATTTCCAATCCCATTTCATCACCCTCTTTTTCCATCCCCTTTCCAAACCCTCTTTTTTCTCACCCCATTTCCAATCCCATTTCATCACCCTCTTTTCCCATCCGCTTTCCAAACCCTCTTTTTTCTCACCCCATTTCCAAACCCACTTCATCACCTTCTTTTTCCATTCCCTTTCCAAACCCTCTTTTTTCTCACCCCATTTCCAATCCCATTTCATCACCCTCTTTTCCCATTCCCTCTGCAGACGCTCCTTTTTTCTTATCTCCTTTTCCCAACCCTCTTTGCCCATCCCATTTTCCCTTGCTATTTTCCTATTCCCTTTCCAGTCCTCTTTTCCAGCTTTCCCTATCCTGATATAACCGTTCTGGTTTACTGGATTTTTTTTTTAAAAGTTACTTACCTCTTTCCCATCTCCTATATTATCCCCTTATCTGTGTTCCCAACCTTCTTTTCCCATCCTCTTTCCCCATTGCTTTTGCTTATCCTCTTCCACATTAAAAAAAAAATCCTCTTTCTTCCCCATTGCTTTTCCCTATCTTCTTTCCCATTGCTTTTCCCTATTTTCTTTTCCCATTGCTTTTCCTTATCCTCTTTCTTCCCCAAGTTGCTTTTTCCTATCCTCTTCCCCATTGCTTTTCCTTATCCTCTTTCTTCCCCGTTGCTTTTTCCTTATCCTCTTCCCCATTGTTTTTCCCCTTATCCTCTTTCTTCCCCATTGCTTTTCCCTATCCTCTTCCCCATTGCTTTTCCTTATCTTCTTTCTTCCCCGTTTCTTTTCCTTATCCTCTTCCCCATTGCTTTTCCCTATCCTCTTTCTTTCCCATTGCTTTTCCCTATCCTCTTTCTTCCCCATTGCTTTTTTCTATCCTCTTTCCCATTGCTTTTCCTTATCCTCTTTTTTCCTCATTGCTTTTCCCTATCCTCTTCCCCATTGCTTTTCCCTATCCTCTTTCCCCATTGCTTTTCCCTATCCTCTTTCCCCATTGCTTTTCCCTATCCTCTTTCCCCATTGCTTTTCCCTATCCTCTTTCCCCATTGCTTTTCCCTATCTTCTTTCCCCATTGCTTTTCCCTATCCTTTTTCCCTCCATTGCTTTTCCCTA